>JASDQU010682945.1:31956-45944 GCA_032191745.1 Picea mariana
AGATCAACCCTCAATACTTCGAAGTTTGAAGTATTTATAGAAAAATTACAACTTATCTTGTCATTAATGATCAGGATATGGTGGAGACAAAATCTAACTAGCTAGATTACATATTACAAAAAAGTAGGAATGCTAAATGATCCTCGAATCCTTGATGTTGATTCTGAGGAAGTGGCTGGTGATTCATCTTTGACTTGACCATAATTGTTCCATATGCTAACTTGGGTGTACACCTCATCACTACTCGATCAGAGCACACAGGTCATCCCATCTCTTTTGACTGGGGATGGTAACTTTGAGTAACCTTCGGTATACTTCATCCATCTCTGTGTACTTGGCAAAGGTGGGCTTGGTGATGAACGTGTACCTGATCTCGTGTTGGATGCTGAGGTCCAATTGCAAAGTATCCAAGAATGATTTGTCCGTAATGTTGCCCTGTATCCCTGCAAACTTGGAGCCATATTTTTCCACTGTGAGGATCTTTTGTTTGTAGTCTGAGAGAGTAATCAACTTGTCATTGATCACGAATAAACCTGGGAGCCCCTTCTTATGTAGTGAATCTATTTTGTTGAAAAACCTCTGAACTCCAATGTCCATTGCTTGGGCTCTTTCCTCAAGTTGCAACATTAAACCCCTCTTGGTTAGAACTTTCTTGACCTCAAGGATAGTTTATGTCTTATCCTCAATTTCCAAGGCCTCTAGCTCCTCTCTTGTTTTAGAATTCAAGAATCTGATAATCTCATTTGCCTCTCTAGGCCTTTCTCCCAATTCTCCTCTTATCTTATCAATGGCTTGTTTGCTTCTCTGCACCAGTTCATGTTGCTCAAACATAATCAATATGAATGGCCAAATCTATGTCATGGATTTACAGATGTCCATCCAAATATTTTCCTTCGCTTCTGACAGTGTCTTAGCCATGACTGTTTCTTTCTACAGCTTCTAAATTTCTTTCTTGAGCCTCTGAGACTTATGCATTTCAATGTTGAAACTTGACTGAAAAGTAGACTTCAGCTATTGGAGGTTATTAATCTCATCCTACAGTCTTTTGATTTTATCCTTGCAATGACATGTTCTACATGGATTTTGCCAATTTTTTTGATGCATCTGTGGTTGTTACTGAGGTTGCTACTGGAATTTCCTCTGTGGTGCATGTTGTTGTTGTACTGATACCTATGATGGGAACTGCATTCAATGGGATGACTTCCATTGGCACATTCTTCTCTTTTTATTTAACTAGCTTGTCCAGCTCGACTTCCATCTCCTTAATCTGCACATTCTACTCCATGATTAATTTCAACATTTCCTCTTTATGGCCTTCAGTCTCAGCCATTTCCTTCACCTATGGATCTTCTGTAGCAGGAATTTTCAGTTGTTTCCTCAGGGAGGATATGTCAGTGTTCTTATTCTTGAGGAGTTCTTATGTTTCTTTCACGTTTGATGGATCATATCTGATCTTGAGTACCAGTTCCTCCAGAGATTTTATCTTGTTATATTTTTCCAAAGAAGACACTTTCTCCAGCTTCAACTATGTCTGGACATTGTTCAAGGAAACCTGCAACTTTGCAGTAATCATGGAGGTATTGGCCAGGGTGGAGAAAAAAATTTCTCCAGTCTGTCTGTGCATATCCATCTGATCAGTTGGATGCACCTCTTTGATATCAAACTCAAATGTTGACCTGTTATAATCAGAAATTGTTTTGGGTTGAGGCACATGTGCCTGCAAGTATGCCATGTGCATCCGCCCTTTTTCTGTGTCAAAAGCAAAGAGCAACCTATGTTGGGTTGTAGATGTTTGCTTCCATAATTGAGTATAGGTACTATTAGTCAGCATCTCATTTTTCTTCTTGATTAAGTTATACTTCTCAAAAATATTGAGTTTTGCAGACTCCTGTGAGGATTTGGTTGTTAATGTTGTATCAGTCAGCTTCTTTGATGAGGAAGTGGAAATCATTTGTTGGCTTCCTGAGATAAATGGTGAATTTTCTCCCTTCATTACTGTGGTGGACTGTGTCTCTTCTCCTCCACACCTGTCAGGAGTATGACTAGTTTTGGGCCTCTTTCTGTAAACTTGGAAGTCTTCTGCTGAAACCTATCTAACTGAGGGAGATACTTCTTTCCTGGTCCTCTTCTCTACTGGTACCTGTGGAGTTACAGTTTGTGAAATACTGGCAGGAGAAGGATGTTGTTCAATGTCAGCTAGAGTGTTTTCTTCCCATTCTGTTTGGTTTATGTATCTTTCTATCTTTGGTTTAGGCACGTAATCATAGGGGGAAATTTTGTTTTTCAATCTGGTTTTTGCAATGATACCACGAGGATCATAATGCCATGGGAAACTTTGCTTGAACTTCATCTCTTGTAACAACTTGTTTTCTTCTTCTCATGTAGCTCTGCTATTGCAAATGAAGGAACCTATTTGACCTTTTATCCTGAGTTGTTGTTTCTCTTTAAAATCCACAAAATGAATGTCATTTGAATTGATCATCTGCCTGATATATTCCAGAGTGAATATTTTGACAGGAAAATATTTTGGCAGGCAAATACTTGGGAAGCTTGTAAGGTGGTAGTTCACAGCCGTAAAACCTGATTTTTGTGTGATCCTAGTACAGGTACCAATCACTTGTTTTAGCAAGATCTGGCAAGTGTAGAATCCTTTGAATTTCTTCATTTATCCTGGGTTCTGATCATCCACTGAGCATGCTTACCACTAGATGATAAAATAGGTCAATGAACTTCTTGAAATTGAACTCAGATGAGTGTTTTCTTAGTAATGATGTCCAGGATGTGACAGGTTGTGGGTCACCATCTTGGTCTAGCCTCTGCAGGAGGGAGGAGAGCTTCTCTTCTTGGAAAAATAGGAACATGTATGCCAATATCGAAGAATACCTGAACATGCCCTCTGTAGAAAACTAGAAGAGTTGCTCATGAATGTTGTCAGCCAGAAACTGGTTGAAATTGAACTGTGTAGTAGCCTTCTCCTCGGTGGAAAATATGGATAGAAAACCCAATATGGGTCCGTCTACCCACTCGTCTGAATAGTATCCTAGTAGACAACATAGGGAAGAAATAATCTGGTTGCCTTTCACTAAGAAGATGGAGGAATGGTAGGGCGGATTCTTTTTGGGTAACTGGGTGCTTTCAGGGAGGAAAATCTCAAACATTTGAGCTCTCTGTGGGAAAGAGAGCTTCTAGTACATATCGATCAAATTTTTTATGGAAAGAGGGGAGAGGGGGTCAGCTCTGGGAACCTGCATCATCTGGTCTATCATTTCTGGGGTAATGGTGAAAAGAGTTTCACTAGATGACGAAACAATGGCTCTTTGTCTAGGGAGATAGTGTGCATGGAATTTTAGAGCAAACTCGAGGAAGTGGTATGTCTGAGGGAATAGGTACAGTGGAAGATTGGACTACTAGAGCCCAATCTCGTCACTCTGGTCCAGAAAAGTGTCTTTGAACCAGAAGTACAATTCGAAGAAGTTGAATTCGCACTTTGGCTCAGTGATCAAGTAGTCTTTACCAGCCAAAGGTATTCGATCCAGATCCACGGAAGGGGGGGAGGAAAGGATTCTCTTCAGTCTCTGAGGATTTGCATTTGGGTGCCATTGACCTGATTGATACCTGCAAAACTGGAAAAGGATGTTTAACTTTGTTTACCATGAATTAATGGCGGTCGTTGACTGAAGAGAATGAAGAAAGGTAGCTTCGGCTCCGTCGGGATCGTGAACAGTGAGACAATGGTGGAAAACGAGATTAAGTGGGTCAACTGGTGTCCGTTAAGGAGCGGATGACAAGTCATCTCGTTAACGGTCATGGCCGACCGCATTGATTGGCCAACGAGCATATCAGGAGTGAGGTGGAGGGTGGTGATTGGGTAACGGGTATATGGAGGTGACATGCAGGGTAGTGAGTGGATAATAGGTGGACGGGATGTGACTGGCGATAGGTGAGTGGGGGTGATATGTCGACAAAGTAGTGGATCATGAAGTATGGACAGAGGTAGTGGAATGTGACTTCAGAGTGTGGCGGTGGTATGAGCAGTTGGTTTGGCAGTTTACTCGGAGGGGGGTAGGTGGTAAGTGCTAAAGTTCAAGGGGGGTCCGAGTTAACAATATTGCGCCACGTTATGAGGGGCCCACTCGGGAATACCACCAACTCAGACCCCCCCCCCCACTGTTAAAGGTAGAATGGTCGGGGGGTCCCATATCTTTTGTCAGTCATGGATTTGAGCGCTTATTGATGGACCGCTGAGATTGGTGCGCTTTTTAGCACAAAGCGCCAAACATAATATATCACCCCAAAACTTAGGATATAGCCTTTTGTGGGTTTTTTGTTGCTCCCCTTCTTTCACCTTGTCACCAAGGGGTTAAAATACAACATTTTTGACTCAAATCAAAGAATTTAACCAACTATGCATCCATTTATTGAAATGAAAAACTACTAACCTATATCCTACTCTAATCACCTTAGTAAAATTAACCCAGATTAGACTGTTGGGCTAAAGCATTACTTTAACCTAGGACATTTGATCAAGTTTAAATTGTTTGATCAAATTTATTCACTAACCTATCTATCTTGGCTAAGATTAAATTGTTTAACCAAGTTTATTCACTAACCTATCTGCATAAATTCAAAGGACTTGACCATGGTTAGACTGTATGAATCAATCCATTCTTATTGCATAGGGTTTTATCATTTTTCTTTTCATACCCTCTTTTATTCTTTTTTCTATTTTTATTCTTTTTATTTTCTTTTCTTTTCTTTTCTTTTCTTTTCTTTTCTTTTTCTTTCTTTTCTTTCTTTCTTTTTCTTTTCTTTTCTTTTTTTTCTTTCTTTTCTTTTTCTTTCTTTTTCTTTTCTTTTCTTTATTTTATTTTTTCTTTTCTTTCTTTTGGTAAATCATTTGCAGAATGAAATATTATTTACAGCAAAAATACAACTAGAGGGAAAATTTCTAGTCACCAGTTGATCTTATGAAACATAGGGTTATAACATTAACTCCACCTAGGGATGGTGGTCTCCTTATGAGGTGCCAAGAACCTGCTACCTGATGTTTTTTGGAAAAGCTTCTCCAATGCTTCTTCTACAACTTGATTTGTTTTATTTTGAAAATCTGGTGGCACTGGTCAGTGGCTTAGGGCCTTCTCTTCGGGCTTCAACCATCTGATCAACAACACCCACACATAACCTGGAAATAAAATAAAACGGTTTGTACAATGAGGTGAATGGTAGAAATTTTTTTATTCCTATGGAACATAATGTTTGAGCATCCTGCCATTGATGGATCCTCCTGGCAGATCTGCTCCTTCACTGTCTTTGAGTAAGAATGTGTTGTTCCATCTATAATATTGGATGGTGTAAGGGCATTTCCACAGAGTGTCAAACTTCCCATGTTTACCCTTGTCTTCATTTCTGGAATCCCATTTCAGTACTAGGTCACCCAATTCAAAATCATATTCCTTGGTTCTCCTGTCATAAATCTTTTTGATGTTTTCTTGGATTACCTAGGTCTGGTTATACACTTATTCTCTGGACTAATGTAGTTGGATCATCTTATTTATTCTCTTTTGGGTATCATTGGGCTCTGCCTGAACCTCTTGCAACAGTTTCATAATAGGAACTCCCAAAGAAGTGGGCAAAACTGCATCAGTGCCATATACCAACTGATATGGGGACATACCAATTGATATTTTTGTGGTTAACCTGTCAGCCTAGAGTGCATGAACCAACTTGTTATGCCAAGACTTCTTATTTTCCTGCAACATCTTCTTTATGATATTCACCAAACTTTTATTTGAGGACTCAGCTATCCCATTTCCCTGAGGGTAATAGGTTGTGGAGTGTCCCAAAGTAATCTGGTACTTGCTGCAAAATTATATTAGCTTTCTGGATCTGAAAGTTGCTGCATTGTCAGTTATGATCTTCTTAGGGCATCCAAAATGGGACAGAATATTAGTTTCCAAGAAATTAATAATGACAGAGTCAGTGGCTTGCCTGCAGGGTACAGCTTCAATCCACTTTGTAAAGTATTTTGTAGCTGTGAGGATCCACTTATGTTGGCCTGAAGAGGGTGGATGAATCTCACCAATAAAGTCCAAACCCCATTGTTGGATTGGAGCTTCTACTGAAATAGGTTTGAGGGGTAGGGGAAAAATTTTCCTTTTGCCTTCAAAGACTTTGCACTTGTGGCAGGAGGTTACCTTTTTGTGAACATCTGCAAACAAGGTGGGCCAGTAAAAACTAGCTCTAAGGATCTTGTTAGCAGTAGTCTTCCAACTTAGATGCCTACCACAATCTCCTTCATGGAAATCCTGCAATGCCTTGTCAGCTTCATCCTTTAATAAATAGTTAAGTAAAATTCCTCCAACATCTTTCCAATAAAGGTTTCCTTCTAGAATACAATATTTCAATGCTTTTCATGTTAAGAATCCAGCTTTAGTCTTAGTCAAACTAGGAGGAGCTTGTAAATTATGTAAGACAAAGATGAGGTCTACGTACCAAGGAGAATTCGAGAATGCTCCTTTGATATGTGGAGTTGCCTACTCTTCATGTTCATCAACTGCAGCTAAGAAATTTATGTCTAAAGCATGAAAATTTTATTCGGCCATCAGTTTGGCTAAACCTTGACCCTTGATTAGTTTAGTTGGTTTAATTTCTATGTCATATTAAAGTATCATCGCACTCCACTTCCCTCTCCTACCATCTGGGTTATCCTGAGTTAGGATATCCTTCACCACTGCATTTGGAACATAAGCAATAGTATGAGAATAGAAAATGTAAACTCTAAAATTCTTTATGGCTTTTACTAGGGCAAAAACTTGTTTCTCCATTATATTATAGATGAGTGCAACATCTCTCAATGACTTGCTGAAGAAATTTATGGGTTGTTCATGCCCTTCGTTGTTTTTCCGCAATAGTACTACTGCAATGGTGTGTTCAGATGCAAAACAGAACAAATAGAAGTATTTAGTGTAATCTGGACTGATGAAGACTGGGGCTTCTGTAAGTGCATGTTTTACTTGCTCAAATGATTGTTTAGATTCAGTGTTCCACTTTATTCCGGTGCCTTTTTTTAATATATTTGTGATTTTCCTGAGGAGTTCTACCAAATTGGGTATGAATATTCTCAGAAATTTTATTTTACCAATGAATGATTGCAATTCTTTGATGTTTCTAGGGTGGTCTAATTTCTGGATAGCTTGTATTCTGCTGGGGTCTATTTTAATTCCGTCTTTAGAGATTATATGCCCCAACATCTTGCCTTCTTCTAAGCCAAAAAAGAGTTTTCTTGGGATTCAATGAAATCCTGAACTTTCTGCACTTCTCAAACACCCGTCTAAGGTGTTGCAAATGTTCCTCATATGATTTGGAGTAGACAGTGACATCATCCAAATATATCACTATAAACCTACCAAGCTCATCCACGAAAACAATATCCATTTCTCCTTGGAAAGTGGCACCAGCATTCATCAAACCAAAGGGCATTTTCACATACATGAAAGTTCCCCAGGGTGTGGTGAAACCGGTTTTTTCATGGTCATCTAGGTGGACAAGGACTTGGTTATAGCTCGAAAAACCATCAAGTAATCAGATCCTATTGGCCCCAACTACCTTTTGTAAGATGTGATCCATTTTAGGCAGAGGGTAGTTGTCCTTGAGGGAAACCTTGTTGAGGTTTTTGAAATCAATGCAAAGCCTGATTTCACCAGTCTTCTTTCTGGTAGGAACCAAATTAGAGACCCATTTTGAAATCTTAAGGGGACTATAATTTTGGCATCATACATCTTTTTAATCTCTTTTTCTATCAGGGGTAGTAACTTTGGATTGATCTCCTAAGTTTATGCCTGAAAGGCTTATGTTCTTCTTTAATTGGGATTTTATGTTGTATGATACTTGTGTCATAAGATTTTAAATCTTCATAGCTCCAAGCAAATACATCTACATATTCCTTAAACAGTTCAATGTATTTATGTTTTTGCTCGGGGGGTAAATATTTGGAAAGTGTTATCATTTTGGGTTTTTCCTCTGTTCCTATATTACATTCTTCGACCTCTTTACCACTAGGTTCAATCTTTGGATTCTTTGCTACGTCATTGAAATCAAACAATTCTTCTAAAGGGACCATACCTCTAGGTAAAAAGTTATTCTTCAATTGCAAAACATCAGCATCTTCATCATTTTCATTTATTTCATGTGAATCTACTTTATTTACACTATCTTTTTCTAAGTCTGGCTTATTTACATTATCATCATCAATCTCTACATCTATATTTGTACATTCAAAATCATTCTTACACTGTAGGAAATCTTCAATTTGTTCATCGTTGCCAAATACCTGCCAGTACCTGATGTTATCTAGGACGGTTGGTATGCACTTCACCTCTACTATGTATTGGCGATTGGGATGGAAAGGTATTTTGCATGTGGTTGTTGAAGTAGTCAATCCATATGCTAGTATGTTCTGTCCTCTGCAAATTACCTGCAAGTCAACGTCGGTGAAACATTCTAGAAAATACAAAACAGCGTTCCTATAAGCTCTAAGTCTAGGATGTTTTGTTGAGTACTCACCTTTGATTTGTTTAATGACAAGTTCAGAGTCACCTCTTACCATAATATTTTTGGCACCAACCTTCTTCAGTAGCTTCAGGCCGAGCCTCAAGGCTTCATACTTAGCTATGTTGGTGGCGCACTGGAAATTTAGTTTGTAAGACTGGATTTCTGAATACCTTGCTTTATGATTATGCAACCAAACCCTAGCTCCAGCTTCCTCTTTGCTCACAGCTTCATCAAAAACCATACTCCAGAAATATGTTGTAGGTTCATCACTTTTTGTTGTTATCGATTGTTTGATTCTCCTTCAGGCTAGATGCATCATCTTCTAACTGTCCAATTTGATTATCCAAGTCACCATCATTGTACAATATGAGTGAATCTAGATCAAAGTGGATAGAGTATAATGGGTAGTTATGTGGTTTTCTTTGACTGCTGACCATATACTTCATCAGAGTCTCTATCTACAGTCTTCTTTGTTGTCCAAATACCGGGATGGTAGCATAAGACATATCTAACTGCAAAGTGCCCTTCAACTTAGCTCCCCAAGATCTAGATAACAACATACCATATTTCGGAGGAATGTCTGCAACCACAATATCCATCACCATGCTTTTCACTAGGATTTGAGCCAGGGTGATGCACAAGTCCTTAATTAGCCCTATACATTTGACTTTTCTAGAGTCAAAAGAATACAAATCCTTATAGGGTCTGGTGACATCAAGCCCCAACTTCTCCATTACAGCTTTGGGCATTAGATTGTGAGAAGCGCATAGCGTTATGTAATGTCTTGTCATGGATATTCAAACTAATGTAAAATGGGGGAACATAACCAGTATCAGTTTGTCCATCCACCTTAGGACCAAAGAGAAGCTCAGGTTGGTCATCAACAATATTTACAGTATCTGTGTGTACAACTGGCTCAATGTTTAATGCTTTTGTGCCTATTTCTGATTCAATGCTCAATGCCTCGGTCACCTGTGATCTGTAAGCATTTTTTATCATTAGTTTGGACATGGGAATAGGAATCTTCAATTTGGCTAATTCACCTTCCAGGATGAAAGTAGTGGAAGTTCTATTTTGGCTCTGCAATTCTAGTTTATCAATCACAATCCTCTATGCAGAAGTACTAGGTTGACTTGTTCATGCAACCCTCAGTTTTAGCTATTCTTTGTGAACTTTCAGGATTTCTATTTGCAGAAGATTCAGAATTATTCTTCTCAGGGACTTTCTTGGGAGAAACATCAGAGGATTTCTTAGCTTCAATTGCTTTCTTTGTTTCAATAGCCTTCTTTGTTTCAACAACCTTCTTTGTAGGATTGTCATTAGTCTTCTTGCTTCTCAAGTTATATTGTCTGTGGAGCTCCATTATAGCATTTTCAAAGGCTTGTTGTTCTGATTCCTCTTCTTCCTCATTTACCTATGTTTGTGAGAAGAGAAAAAGATCTTGTTCTTCCTGAGTAAGGAAAATGGAGTCATTGTCATTAACACCCATGAGGTTTATGTGAATATCATCCAAATCTTTGATTATCTCCTCCCCATCATCAACGTAATTTTCCTGAAGAGGTGGTATAATCTGTTGATCAGGCCCTCTTTTCTCCCTTTGGTCTCTGGGTTCCCTCTGTCTGATTTGGGGAGGGTTCCTTCTGAAATTTGGATTTTTAATCTAAGGAGCAAGCTGATTTTCCCTGGGTGGATTTCTCTTAGTGATGGTTATCCTTTCCATCATTCTCTCCATAGTTCTCTATGGAATCTAGTTTAGCATCTGAACAAGACGTGGAAGGTTCTTCTTTGATTGTAAGCCTTCTTTCTAATCTTTGTCTAGCTCTTCTGGCTAATAGATTTGCTTCCACACTCACTGCACTTTTATGCATGTCTTCTAAGGTGACAGAATTCCTTTCCCTTAGTTGGTATGACATATTAGCACCAAATCCATTAGGGAAATTGATTAAGGCCAAACCTTGAGGAGCTTTGATATCAGCTGGAATTGCGTTATAAAGATGGTTGAAACGAATGCATTAATCATGCACTGTTTCCCCTTGATTTCTTTTGATATTCTCATATTCTGATAAAATCTGGAGAGGGTTTTTCTTTACCTCCCATCTGTTGAGAAAACTCTAATGAAAAGTAGCAATGTGAACTATGGTAGCAGGGCGTAAAGCTTTGAACCATTTATTTACTTCTCCAGTTAAACTCTGCATAAAAAGTCTCATCTCGACATCTGCCTTATCAACCTCCTGCAAATCAAAGTAATAATTCATCTTATCAACATGTTGTTGTGCATTAAGAAGGCCAGTACCATCAAACTGAGGAAGTATGGTTTGTTAGTCATGGGGCATGGCATGTAAGGGAGCGGCCAACACCAAGGGAGCATATCTTGCTGCCATGATTGGTGGAGGAGGCTGAACAACAACTTGTGTGATTGGAGGAGAAGTGACAGAAGATGTAGAAGATGTATGGCTAGGAGGGATGGAGTGAGCTACTTGAGGCTTAACAGAATCTGCAACAATAGTCAGGGCAGAAAGTTCAACTGACTGTTGGAAGTGTGCTTTGTACAAATCTTGATCAAGATTTGCTACTAGTCCTTCTAACTTGTCAAACTCTTGAAGAAATTGTTAATCAAAATCTACTCTGGGAGAAAGTATTTCAGGGGTCCTGGGTTGTAAGATGGTTTGAGCTAGGATTGTTTCACTTACAAAGTTGTCAGATTTGGTTCTGAAAAGGCTTTGTTCAAAGGATATGTCAAACTCAAGATCCTAGATAGCGACAAGCTTCTCTAGGAGAGAAGTGAACCTATGAAGAGGACTGTGACTCCCAGAACCTTCTACAGTGGTTCTCTTTCAAAGTAATTTTTCTGGATCGTCGACTGCTATTGCGGGTTCTAGGTCAGGGTGAGATCTAGTATGAATTCTTTTAGGAGCCATAACTTTAAATTTTAGGAAACCTAAACTAATATATACAAACTTTAATAACCTCTGAACATTTATCTCTTTGTAAGTTAGATTTTATGATTTGTTCAGAAAAAAAGTTTTCTTTATCTAGGGGAAAGAAATCATAGGATAGAAAGTTTGTTCATTCCCCAGTATGGTCGCCACTATGTTAACGCTCTGTAAATTCCCAGAGGTTGTCGGGGTAGAATAAATTTAACAGAGGTAGCTTACCCAACCATTTCGAAACTGGGATCTAGCCCTACCAGTTTTAGAGAGGGATGTCTCTGTAATATTTAGATATGTTTGGGTTTCAAATATTAGGCTAGTTAAACTATTATGAGTGTGTTGTTTTGTTTTAATAAATATGGTTGAAATATTGCTTACACATCCATTGGGCTATGGGGTCTGTGTTAAGGGTTGAGATCAGAAAACAGATTTTATAAGGTTTCTTCATAGGGCGGGATAATGAAAATGTTGGATCTTTTAGGATTAAAGCGATGAAAGGCAGAAACATGTGAGATAGTCAATCACAATAAAGAAGCATTTAAGAATTTCTTTATCACAATATCAGAAGAAAAACATTCAGATCTTTAAAATCTAGAAATAGAGTATTCGAGATAAATTATGCACTTAAACTTATTTTAAATGATTAGAGACAGAAAACAGAATGATCACGAAGTAAGATAAACATTTAACAAAGAGAAGTAAACATCAGCAACATCAACATGCATGAATCATGTGAATCGTCCTTTTTATTACCGGTAGATCTCTTCAAAAAGATTACAGATTACAGATTACAACTTGCTTGGGCGTAAAGATCAACCCTCAATACTTCGAAGTTTGAAGTATTTATAGAAAAATTACAACCGATCCTGTCATTAATGATCAGGATGTGATGGAGAGAAAATCTAACTAACTAGATTACATGTTACAAAAAAGTAGGAATGCTAAATTATCCTTGAATCGTTGATGTTGATTCTAAGGAAGTGGTTGGTGATTCATCTTTGACTTGACCATGACTATTCCATATACTGACTTGGTTGTACACCTCATCACTACTCGATCAGAGCACACAAGTCATCCCATCTCTTTTGACTGGGGATGGTGACTTTGAGTAACCTTCGGTGTACTTCATCCATCTCTATGTACTTGATGAAGGTGGGCTTGGTGATGAATATGTACTTGATCTCGTGTTGATGTTGAGGTCCAACTGCAAAGTCTCCAAGAATGCTTTGTCAGTAATGTTGCCCTGTATCCCTGAAAACTTGGAGCCATATTTTGCGACTGTGAGGATCTTTTGTTTGTATTATGAGAGAGTAATCAACTTGTCACTCATCACGAATAAACCTAGGAGCCCCTTCTTATGTAGTGAATCTATTTTGCTGAAAAACCTCTAAACTCCATTGTTCATTGCTTGGGCTCTTTCCTCAAGTTGCAACATTAAACCCCTCTTGGTTAGAACTTTCTTGACCTCAAGGATATTTTTTGTCCTATCCTCAATTTCCAAGGCCTCTAGCTCCTCTCTTGTTTAGAATTCAAGAATCTAATAATCTCATTTGCCTCTGTAGGCCTTTCTCCCAATTCTCCTCTTATCTTATCAATGGCTTGTCTACTTCTCTGCACCAGTTCATCCTGCTCAAACATAATTTGTATGAGTGGCCAAATCTCTGTCATGGATTTGCAGATGTCCATCCAAATATTTTCCATGGCTTCTGACAGTGTCTTAGCCATGATTATTTATTTTTGTATCCTCTGAAGTTCTTGCTTCAGCCTCTGAGACTTCTGCATTTCAGTGTTGTAACTTGACTAAAAAGTGGACTTTAGCTATTGGAGGTTATTGATCTCATCCTGCAATCTTTTGATTTCCTGTCCTTGCAAAGACATGTCCTCCATGGATTTTGCCAATTTTTTTAATGCATCTGTGGTTGCTACTGGAATTTCCCCTGTGGTGGTTGTTGTTGTTGTACCGATTCCTTTGATGGGAATTGCATTCAATGGGATGACTTCCATTGGCACATTCTGCTCTTTTTCTTTAACTAGATTCTCCAGCTCGTCTTCCATCTCCTTAATCTGCGCATTATGCTCCATGATTAATTTCAACATTTCCTCTTTATGTCCTTCAGTCTCAACCATTTCCTTCGCCTATGGATCTTCTGTAGCATGAATTTTCAGTTGTTTCCTCATGGAGGCTATGTCAACGTTCTTCTTCTTGAGGAGCTCTTCTGCTACTTTCACATTTGATGGATCATATCCGATCTTGAGTACCAGTTTGTTATAACCCTAATTTGCACCAGACATGCTTACCTAGCATCAGGCCATCTCAGATTCCTTCTTTGCCAAAACACTACTGAACAACTCTTCTTAAAAACCCCTTTTATAAAGGCCCACGCGCCCTGCTCCATTATTGTACGCGTGTACACACTAGCTAACCCAAGATAACCCACGTGTACCTACAAAAGCATGAAAAGAGGAAAGTTGCTAACGGAACACACAACTTTGGGTAAGTTAACTAAA
>JASDQU010682946.1:12739-24115 GCA_032191745.1 Picea mariana
ATAAAATCAAAATTCAAAATAATAATAATAACAAATAAAAATTTAGTCAAATACATTAAAAGTTTTTTTAAGTTACTAATTAATTTAAGTGTCACTTTCATATTAGTATAATAACATCTTGCAAGTTACCAATTAATTTTAAAGTGTCAATTTGATATTAGTATAATAACATCTTGCAAGTTACCAATTAATTTTAAAGTGTCAATTCCATATTAGTATAATAACATTTTGTTTAAAATTTTAAAATCTTATAAATGCCATATTTTGTGGATATTTTTAACTTCAAGTTATCTTGGGTCTTTAATATATAGTTAGTTATTGATATGGTGTTTTTTTTATTGTCTAGTGATCATTTAGAGATTAGAGATTATATAACGTTATTGGACTATAAATTAACATAAATTTATCCACAAATCTATCTAGGTGCAACCTCTTTTTAGAGTGAAAAACTTGAGAAAAGGTTTGCATTTTTAGGGATTTGATCCCTCTCGGTGCATGATAGATCCAAATTCAAGATGGATCTAAAGTGGTTCGAGCCACGTGAAAGAGTGTGAAATTTTTAGATGATAATCAACATTCATATCTATATGTTTTAGATGAACTTGATACTTAAATTTACATCATTATGAATCCCAATAATAACAAAGTAACAATGTTTAGCAATGAATATAGTGAATAATAACAAAATGGAACCATTGAGATATTGAATAATATATATATTGCATCATATCATTAAGAAGTGATATGAGGAAGATATTGAATAACTCATATTACATAGTAATTGATTTCAATATATTTTCTTTAGCGTTTCTCTTAAATATATCAACACACTTTTCCATCTTTTCATATTGATCATATGGAAATGGAGGTTGAAATTGAAGACCATGCAAAGATTTAACTTATATATTGTAGTAAAAGTGAGACCTTTCTTCTCTGTCTTTCCAATATTAATAGTTCTCTTATTTAATGTCAATCCCTGTGACTTATGGATTGTTAATATCCAAACAAGTCTCAATGTAATTTGTCTATTATTACCTCTTTAAATAGGTATAATACAAATAGTTTGAGTGAATAATTTATCTTTTGAAACTCCCATATAGTTATCAAATCTTACTAAAACATATGTGGGAGGTTTAGGAGGGGATGATGCTATACTATACAAAATATGCTCAACTACCCCAAGGGTACCATTAAAAATTCCTACATTAGTCCATAAATTTGAATTAAGAATAACCCTAGTTCCAACAACAATATGAAGCTCATTGTCCATTTTTTCCTTATCTGCTTCCATGGAGTAGTTGCTCATTGTCCAATTTTTCCTCATTTGCTTCCATGGAGTAGTTGCTACTTACTCTTGTAGAAACACTTCGTGAAATAAGGCAATTTAGTGATGTCAAACAACACTTATTGTGATTGTCGAGATCATCATTTGTTGTAAACAAATGCATAGCCTCATTAAATGAATCTTTTGTGGGACCTCCATACTGGTATTTGTATGTGTCATTAGTAATTTATAGTCTTCTACAATAGAAATTTCATCTCTAACAGATGTCTAAATTTTTTTTGATCATTTCTTTGTCCATATTTCCTTAACATTATATCAAGAGTTACAACAATTATGAACAAATTATATAATTTTTTTGCATGACCTTCATATGCATATGCGGGTCTCTCCAGAATATGAGGTAGTTGTCACAAATCACCTACCAATATAATTGATCTATCTCCAAAATGAACAATAGAATACAACTATTTGATTATGTTAAATCATTTTTCATTGTATCATCACTAAAATCAATGCATATTGTTTTGTATTATGTCATTATTGAAATTGATGCAACTAATTGCTCTAAATCATTTATCATTTTATCATCACTAAAGTCAATGCATAGCAATGTTTTTCATTATATCATTATTGAAATCAGTGCAACTAATTACTCTAAATCATTTATCATTGCATCATCACTAAAATCAATGCATCACAATGTTTTTCATTATATCATTATTAAAATCAATGCAACAAATTTTTTTAAATCATTTTTCATTGTACCATCTTTAAAATAAATGCACCCTATTGTTTTTTTTTATATCATCGCTGAAATCACTTCAATTCCCTTATTGCTCTAAAACATCTTTTTATTATCATCAATAAAATCAACATGTCGTATTGTTTTGTGATATATCATCTGAAATCAATCCATGCACTCAATGATTGATAATGCATTCTTTCTTAATTTCCATGGGTGGAACATATCAATAGTATTAAAATTGACCTCCTCCATTTTGATAGTCATATTAAGGTGGGACAACTCCTATTGGTACATGTCACATTTTAGAGACATTTATATGAATTGTTAAAGTTAAATTATGGTTCACCACCAAGAATTATTGAAATTCCCAACTAATGTAGAGAAAATGACATTCCCTTTTAAAAGTATTAAATGTGATATATAAAATACAAGTGTTTCCCTTTCCCATGACGAGTAAGGGTGCAGACTCTCTCAAGCTCTCATGAAGCTCTCATGCACTCTCTCCTCATTGATACAATTAGAAATGAAGAATATCCCTCCAAAACCCTAACAACCTCCTAATATAATGCTCATGAGATAATAATTACATTAAAATCCCAATAAGTCATCAATTATTGCGTCCATTGGCACTTTCTACAACCCAGTACAGGGGAGATGTGTAATTCCTTCCATGCTCAACATGGAGTTGACACATGTCCATTAAAAAAATAATATAATATTGAATATGGAAAGACTTACGAAAATTTTTAAGTGAGGCGTGACTTGTAAATGATTATAAGTATAACAAGTACATTTTGAAATTATAAGACTTATGCATGGTATTTTTTTTTAGTTTTTCACAACATCAAGATTTGCACATTTGTACTTTTCAAATCAAAACAATACCTTAAATCTACATAATCTTGAAAGTATGATCATTACATTACCTACCCTTTTAAAATACTTTGTCCTCAAGGAACTTATGGAAAATATTGTATGTGTTTTGTCTTGTAATTCCTTTTCATGATTCTATGTTCTTGAAGCTGTCATGGTTGATGATATGAGATGATATGAGTTACAAAGTGTTGAGTAGAACTATATTATTTTGAAAAGGTGAGACCACCCTAAGTCAATTTTCTAGAAAATTGTGTGGCAACAATTTATATGATTTGGGAAATGATTTAAGATTCCACACTTGAAATTCTCTTCCATATAATAGGATCTTCACTTAATTTTTCATACTGATTTTATCTTTGGTTACCTTGCCTCTTATGATTTGGATGACGATAAGGCATCCTTATAGCATGGTATTTTCTTACCATGTTTGTAGTGCCTTCTTGTTTCACATTTTGTAGTATGTCTTCTTTGCATACTTGTGTCACTTTGTTGATCATTAAATGTTTATTGTTAGAGATATTTGGATATTACATTATTTTTACTTCAATATTTGATGATATTACTACTTCAGCTGGATCAATCATTGTTTCTTTGTTGACTAGTGGTTCTTTGTTGGTATATTGGTCTAACTATGGTTGTCTTTTCTTTTATCCTTCAACTTCTTGATTTGCATAAGAAAATTTCGATTATGGTTCCTTAGGGGGGAAATGTTTTCATCATTTTCTAAGTTGTTGAATTTATTTTTAAGTTTATGAATCTCTGGCTTCTCATCCTTTAACCTTTGATTTGTTCAAGCAATTTCTAATTAATCATCTTTAAGGAATAATTTTCTTCATCCTTCTCTAATAATTTCTTCTTGAGATGTTGATTCTCCTGTTCTAACTTTTGATTGCACTAAATTTTATCCTCTAAATTATTGATTTGTGCAAATAGTTTTTTATTATTCTCTTTTAGGTGATTAATTTATCCATATTTGGGTGAGTGAAAGTTGTTGGCGCAAAGTTGTCAGACTAGGGTCCTCTTCCGGTTACCAACAAAAGGTACCGATGTAGTCTATTGCACTGGAATTTTCATATTCTTAGGAGGGAAGAAGTCTCACCCAAAGCACAACCGAGATGAGTGAGATAGGGAAGGGTAAGAAGAACACTTAGTCAGATCCTCGAAGTATCAATATTCATACTAGTCTCGTGTAAGATAGATTAAACCTGTTGTAGTCTTGAACATATCCTAAACTAGAAGGGAGAAACAAAGCTGCGTAGACACTTATATGGAAGCTATAATCATTAATCATATCAAACATAAAAGATAACACAACCTAACATTCTATAGAATCATAAGGTGAAGTACACAAGAGATTTTCTTTTTAATTGGGTCTCCAGTTGTATTATATTATATTAGATCTCTTCTCAGGATACATGAGCAAGTTGAGTCAGACATGCAAATAGTCATGTCAAATATAATCAACAAGTTCTTCTCAAATAGTCCAAGAGAAGGTTATCTCATCCCCTTTCTCTTGCTACCTCTACAGTAGTATGTGACTCTTTTCCCTTACCTTTTACAATCTGGTTCCAAAACCGAGTTCTCATTATTCAACTCAATTAAAAAAAACAATAACTAGATCCCCCATATTACAATCATATGGATTTTGTATATAATATGGTCCAAGATTGTTGGTTGAGAACCTGAGAGTTCTCTCTTCTTCTTGATTCTGTTGCAACCTCTTTCTTCAAAAATTTTGTTGCGTTGTCCTTCCAACTGTTTTTTGTTCTAACTACTTCCTGGTGCACTTTCCCTTTTATCAACCTTCTTTTCCTTCCTTTTCTCGTCTATTAAGCTCCGAAGAATATTGCACAAGTTCTATTCAACAAAACGAAGGGCCCAACTGGCCCCGACCACAATCCTTGACTTGTCCCGAGTCAAGTCTTTAGCTCTTTCGTGGTCTCAGAGTTGGCCTGTTGTTCTTCTTTGTCTTTTCCTTCTTCTTCTAGATTGATTCCACTTCTATCTTGAGATATTTATTCTTTGGATCCTTAAAACAAAGGGCCCAACTATGGTACCAGTTCAAGGGATTTCTTCCTGACCTCCTAGAAGTGTTCTACCTTGTCCTGCCATTTTCTAGCAAGCAAGGAAGCTTCAATGACGAACTGCTAGGTAGTTCCTATGGTGAATTCTTTTGGCTTGGATGCAATGAGGAAATTCCATTCTGAATCTTCTATGGCATCCACTTGGTGCATCTGCAGGTAAGCAATTTGGACTACCGATCGAAATTCTTGGAGTTCTTTCTTGGCCACTCTCAAAGATTCAAATAGTGCATTCAGATCATTGTCCTCTTGCTGGATTTCATTGAACTTAGCTTGTTGTTCCAGTGGATCCAGTGCTTTGGCAACTTCTTCTTTGAGGGATTGGATCTTCAAGCGCAAGTCCTGCAATGTTTGGTTGAAGTGAGATATTACTCCCATCCAATCAATGACTTCCTTGAATATCATGGTGCACTCTACAGTCATTTTATGTAGTGAAAATTTGGCATTGTTTTCTTCCAGAACAACCTTTTCCAATTGTTCTTTAATTCTCTCGGTTGTACTTTGACTTTTAACCAGATTCCCTTCAACTACGCTTCTAGGTGTTCTGCTTGGTTTTCAAGCTCAACCCAGGCTACTTGAACCAATTCAATATGTTCTGCTAGCTCATATATTACTGAGAACTTTTACAACTGAGGCTTTGTCTTTCTGAATGTTCTCCAAGCCTCTATTAGTTTGTCCTTCACTTTCTCCATTTTCTATTCTACTTGAATTTTTGAATGTTCCTCCTGTGTTCTTCTTGTTTGCGCATAGAGTCCTTCTTGCTTCCATAATTCAGCTTCCCTTTTGGCTTGTTGGATCCTATGCTCCAAGTGCTCAGTAGAATCTATGATCAGGCCTACTAGTTGCAGCATTGGAAAATGGGCCAACTCGTTGGATGTAATAGTAGCATCCAAGGGGAATCTATCTTGAAGCGACATCCCTCTAGCCATGGAGTGTTATGAGGGTGTCTCCACTTATTCTTCCCCTAGAGATGGACCTCTCAATTTTTGTGCGAGTCTAGTCTTCAGAGCCATTGGAAGTAGGGGGAGAACCTATGTCTTTGAAAGATAAATTTGTAGTAGTTATGAGAATTGCCACAGATCCTGGAGTACTGGCTCTAGCTGCTCTTTCAATGATGTTGTTCTCTGTCCTAAATGAGTTGTTGTTCTTCTTGAATTAGTTGTGTTCTAGTATCTGTTGGTAGTGGAACTTCTGGAGTTTCACTTCAAATCATCGAAACCTCAACGATGAACTTTGAGAGCGTACACTAGGGAACTAGGACTGATAATTGCGGGATTGGGATGAGTGTTGTGATTTCTGGTTTCTGGCTCTCCACCGAGGGAAGAGAGACCAGGATGGGTATAGATGGAGCGATCGGCTAACTTGAGGCTATGGTAGTCAGTGTTATGGGATCTTCAAGGTTCCCAAAGGTTTCTGGTATATCCATTTGCATGGGTTCAAGCAAAGTGGTTTGTGGGGGAACTATGGTATCTTTCAGTGGTGGTGGTGAGGCTTACTCAAAAATGAGAGTTGAGTATGTGTTAAAGTCCGACTTAGGGTCATATATAATATTAATCATAGTATGGGAAGCACGAGTGGCTTCCTTGGTCCGAGGTAAGGTCATGGATATTGGCTCCGGGTCTATGAATTTTGCAGGGGAAACACTTGTTCGAGCCTTTTTCACTAGGATTTTTCCGATGAACACATCAACTAGAATCTTTTTTACGTCCTTACCTGAAAGTACCTCCTATTCTAGAAACTGTGGAAATAGTAGCAAAGTCCTTTTCTTTCGTTGCATCAGTTTCTCTTCCTCTTCTTCCGAGTCTGTCGGCTTTTGAGTCTTCTTTTTCTTCTCTATTGCACCTGAACTCAAACCTACTTCTTCATTCTACCCCCTTTTATTCAACAACTTTGCAGGCAAGAGGTAGTGCATACCCGACTTGTGAGGGTTACGCTTAACTCTGGTCCACGAAATAACTTATTTTTAGAATGATTCTTCCTCAAGGTAAAAAGGTAACGACCTTGTGTGGAAGTCATCAAGATTTTCATACCTCGACTAGACAAAGGTATGGTAGTGATTCAATCCGAATGCTATATTCATTGTTAGTGGTTAAATAGTTCCTATGGTATGCGCAACCGCTGAGTTGCATCTATAATTTGGTTATACCACTTCAGGAATGCAGCATTATTGAAGTCCATGTTCTCAGACTTAGACCTTGCCTGCTAAGGTTTGAAAATTTTCACAAGGCACTCCTTGTCTGCAGGTGAAAACTATCTTCCTATGGGTGGCCACCACTTCCACACTGCGAAAGAGAGAAGCAGGTAGCCATAGGTAAATCTCCCCCATTTCACCTAAACTTCCTCACAAGAAATGATGATTTATTTTAATAGGTAGCTACACCAATTGAAAACTACTTCGTTTTCTCAAAATTTCGCAACTGATAGAGCATCCAAAGTGCATTCACCCTTGTAGTATGAGTGCATGACCTTACTAGTGATGAAATAATATGCGATCCTCGGATTTTTTGAAATAATAGGCTCAATATTTGTTATGTGCCCACCCCTCTACGTGTGGAAATTCTCATATAATATAACCTCACCATTATTTTTACCATGCTTTCTCAGTCCTTGGAATCCTTTGGACATCTCCTCAGTCTCTAGGGACAATCCTGTGAGTTTATGGATGTATTCTACATGGATTGGGTATCTCCTGTCGAGCCATAAGCTCCTGCCATGCACTCTACTGATAAAAGACTTTGTGTAATGCACAACCTCACCAGTGGTCTTGAACACCGATAGATATATGAGGTTCATAATTGTTGAGTTGAACATATTGATTAAGTCAGGTTTTGGGAAAAACTACATGTTCCCCATTGAGTCTGCAACCAAGTGCCAAAACATAATGATGTTCATTTGAGGGAATAATGTCGAATCAATCAGGTCGAGGTTGATGAGTTTTTCTTTCTCATCCTTCCCCTTGACATCACCCATTACCTCGATCGGGGGATAATATGGTTCATCTAGAATTACCTCTTTTAGAGTTGAACTTTGTCCTCCAGCTATTCTTAGCATCTTGACTCTAGAGAGCTGGTAAACAAATTGAATTGGGAGTCAAGGATGCGACTAGGGAGCGAAGGACTTCTCAAAGTGTGTGAAGATGCAAAGAGCTCGATAATAGAGGGTAGCTAAATAAAAAATGTGCCTTACACATTGGGCTCGTGAGGTATTATAGATGGTATAACTAGAGAGCCTAGTAGTCACTCATAAATATGCGTGTAATTAGGCCAGCGACGCAACCTATGTCTCAGAAATTTGATGGGACTAATAACGGGGTAAAATAATTGAAGTGATCTTGGATTTAATGAATGGAATGAAAGAAACGTGGATCACATGAGGGACTTACCATTTCAACGATCCCGACAGGAATATCGACAGCATCCATGCATATCGCGCTTTTCTGGCTTGATGGAGCGTTCTGATAGTTTACTGTAGTTACCATAAAGGGTATGAATGGATATGATGCAACTAACACTTAGGCTGTGATACAGTTCAGATTCACCCCCTCGACCACAATGAGGGTCTCCGCCATCTTTAATTACATTATTTAGTGGAGTGGTGACTCATCTAACCCTGTACTGGTGAGTAAACCTTTCTGCAAAGAACCAACACTTAGACTGAAAAAAACATATGTTATGGTGCCACTAAGCACACTTCGACATTATTACATGTATTGAAGAAATTATAGTAAATAAGAAAAATCTAACTACTGTACAAGCTCCCTCGGACTAGAGTAACAATCGTTTTGTTCAAACATGATAAATATAGGGCTTCAAGTGTGCACCATTCACCCAACTTGGCCGAAGGATACCATCTAGTTGCGCTAGCTTGACTGCACCAAATTGTCATATTTCAACAACTATGAATGGACCTAACCAATGCATGCACAACTTGCTTGGATGTTTCTGATATAGACTATCATAGAGTAATACCTTATCTCCTTGTACAAATATTTTGGACTTAATGTTCCTGTCATGCCAAGATTTATATCTAGATTTCTCAACTGGCTAATGAAAATATTCTAAGAATCTTGCTTCCTCAATTTCTTGGAAGTTTTCAACCCTCTGTGCAACTGATTCGTCATTTATAATATGTGTATCATGTGCTATATAGAGACTAGGGGTTACAAAGTCTGCAGGTACAACAACTTCCTTCCCGTAAACCAATTGAAATGGGGTATACCTGTGTAGCTTCTTTGTGGTAGTCATGTAATCCCACAATATTTTTGGAACTCTATCATCCCAATCTTCCCTATTTGCACATCATACTTTTTTTAGTCCTCTTTCCAGAATCTTGTTGAATGCCTCCATTGTATCGTTAGATTGTGGATGATAGGGACTACTCTTATGTTGTTGTATAAGGAATTATGTTGTCAATTTTGTGATTGTGTTGTTGATAAAGTGACCACCATGATCATTGGTTAGGATTATAGGACATCCAAATCGAGTAATGACATTTTCAAATATGAATATGGCAACTATGTCTGTTGAAAAATATTGAATTGTCTCTGCTTCCACCCATCGCAAGAGGTAATCTACTATGGTGATGATACATATGGCCTTTGAATGCTTGGCCAATGGGTTAATTGGTCCATTAAATTCAACAACCCACTTCTCAAATGCTTGAAGTGCTCTAACTGGCTGAAGGGGTAATTCATCTCTGTGTGATGGATTCCCTACTCTTTCTCAATGGTCACAATATATGGCATAAGCTTTAGCATGTTTGAATAACGTGTCCCAACACAATATAGATTGAAGTACATTTTATGTGGTAGATTTACCTCCAACATGTCCTCCCACAACTCCACAATGGCATTCCCACATGATATATTCCTTTCGTGGCTTAAGACACACCTCCTAAGGATGCTATCTAGTCCCAACTTATAAAGTTGTCCCAGAATCAATTGGTAGTCTGCTACTTGAACCACCATGTGTTGTTTATGGGTTGCAGAGTAATTTTCTAGGTAGGTCCTTGTACTAAGGAAGACAACAATGTCTTCAAGATACTCTGGGATGGATTCAATTCAGAATAGGTATGCATCTGGGAGATGATCATCCATTACTCCACCTCTTTCCCCTTATTCCAATTTGGATAAGTGATCTGGACCTACATTACATCCTCCAGGTTTTACAATTACTTCGAATGAAAACTCATGAAAGAGAAGTAGCCACCTACAAATACTTCCTTCAAGGATTGGTTTATTGACTAGGTACTTCAATGCAAAGTTGTCTGTGCCATGGTCAAGTTGTCCTTTAAGAGTTGGAGAACTTGTTTTTGATGCTCAATGTGATCTTCCACTACTTGAGCCTTATATTTTTCTTTTTGTGAAGAAGTGATGGAAGGTGGGTGATATCCATAGAGTGCCATAAATGATGTCATTTTTGTTGCAGTATGAAAGGAAGTGTTATACCACCATTTTTCCAAGGGTAACCACTTGAACCATTGTGTTTGTTTACCAGAGACAAAGAAACGAAGATAACCTTCCAGACATTTGTTCACTATCTCGGTTTGTCCATCATATTAAGGATGATAAGATGAGCTATGAGCCAATTGAGTACCAATTCTATCCAAAAATGTCCAATGAAGATGGGATCTTTGTCACTTACAATAATATTTGGGCTTCCATGTAGCTTTTGAACCATCTCCATGAATGTGGTGGCAACTTTACTGGCTTTGAAAGGATGAGAGAGTGCACAAAAGTGTGTGTACTTGATCAGTCTATAAAAAGTCACCATGATGACACTCTTTCCTTCATACTTCAGTAACCCTATGATGAAATCCATGGAAACCTCCTCCCAACACTGACTTGGGATGGATAATGGTTGTAAAAGACTTGGGGTATTAATTGTTTCCACCTTATTTTGTTGGAAAACCAAAAATTATTCCATAAACCTTTGAACATTAGTTTTAAGTCCATCCCAAAAACAATCCTTCTTGACCCTATGGTAGGTTCTGAAAAATCTTGAGTGCCCTCCTACCTGAGAGGTGTGCAATTCCAAGAGTACCTTTTGTTTGAGTTGGGAGTTCTTACATAAATATAAGAGATCTTTGAACCATAATGAATATTATTTCCATGTAAATGTACATGATGCACTGGAATGATGGTGCAACCTTTGAATGAGAGTCCACACATTTTTTTCATTCTTCCATTCATCCCTTGATTATAGTATCCAATCGGGTTGGATGATCGAGATAGCACATGGAAAGGACTCAACATCTTCATCCTTTCTTGAGAGTGCATCTGCCAAAAAAAAATTCTTCCCTTTTTTTTGTAGATGATTTCAAAATCATAACCCAACATCTTGGTCACCCATTTTTGTTGTTCTTTTGAAGATAGTCTTTGTTCCAAGAAG
>JASDQU010682947.1:5174-36164 GCA_032191745.1 Picea mariana
TTTTCACAGAAGTTATAGGATTTTATTCATTTAAAAAGAAGATCGAGACCGCTTAGTAAAAAAAAAAAACCAGTTAAAAGGACAAAATTATACCTCCAATTTTGCCTCTATGATTTCTCCAAATTCTAATACTGTTGCATATATTAACATATTAAATTTCCAATTTTACCTCTATCATTTCTCCCTATTCTAATACTGTTGCATATATGAACAAATTAAATTTAGTAATAGATATCGTTAATATACACTACGAAACAAAACATATTTAAGCATTACGATATGGATCCTGGAATATCTTTGTATTTACTATGTCATCAATGTCAAATTGTTACACTGGAGTGTTAAGATCCGGAATCTAAGACACCTTCAGAGAAGACAATCCTCCATTATCCCCAGCAGAGGGAGTATTCCCTTGTTCTGCTTCCCGTTGTACAAACTGCAACTTGAGAGATTCCACTTGACTTCTAAGAAAACTGACCTCGTTCTGTAGTTTCCCCGCCATGATCCTATGTTGAACCAGAGTATCGAAGGAAAAGGACACTAACAAATTAACAACATTTACCAGAATTACCAAACGCTGGCACTCTAAGAATTTGTTATCCTCCATTTCTTCCTCCTGATTTACACCATTCTCTTTGATTTCCATGGCTAGCCAATTTCCCAAATTCGTTGATGCGTGAAGTCAAGAGTGGTAAAAAAAAATGAGGAACAACCATGTTACTTTCAAACAAGCCACTCCCCAGAACAGTAGAGGGAGAACAAACTAGACCAAAACGAACTTATCCAGCATGAATTCAATAATCATTGAAACATCTATAAGTTTATCTAAAAAATTAATAACAAAGCCTCAAGGCCGATTTAAAACCATCCATGCATATCGTACCTTTGCAACCTTGATCATATATTCTCCCACAAGGTGGCCCTGCGAACGCACAGATATGGTGACGACATTTCCCAAATTTGGCCTCCTCACCTGTACTTTCTCCTTGTTTCCATGATCTTCCATAATGACAACTTTCTCGTCCTTTGTCTTATTCTATAGGTTGGGAATGAGAGTGTACTAAATCGGTTCTCCTCTTGTTCCCACAAGCCAAAATACCCTTCCGACTTGTGAAATTTAATGTTCAGCGTGCCCTTGGATCTGGAATATGACGTTGTTATTTAAACTGCATGCACCCACTATGCAACATCTTATAAAAAAAACATCAATCTCCACGTGGGCCAAACGGGCCCCACCCAAATTCAAATCCCTCTCCATTAGAGAGGAATGAAAAAATGCACTATCGCAGACCCGCAAGGAATTAGGAGCTAGCCAAATAGATTTATTGGCCATTCAATTAGTTTCTTTATTGTTTTCATGAAGAATATGGAATAAATTAGACATAGAGCTCTGAATGCGCTCAATGAGAAACTTCAAGCCATCTTCCTTGGGGGCGGAACGAGTAACAAAATATCTAATACCGTTTTTGAATCGCCCACGATATTCATATGACAAATTTATCGTTTCTTTGCCAACTGCACGCCCTAAAGGATTGTGTAGGCTTGTACCTAGTTATTCAAAGATATCTCAAGATTCTAGTAAAAGTCTATTTCTCGACTTCCTGTAAGGCCATAGAGCACCCTTGTCCATAGAGCATCCTTGTCGCACTTGCGTTCCCTACCTCCAAGATATAAAAAAATTGCGTCCCCTACCTCCAAAATATAAAAAAATTTAAAACACTATCATAAATAAGTTTTAAAGGAAAATGTGGAGCCATAATGCAATTGAGAATTCCATTATTACCAATAAAGAAAATAAATATCAAAAGGAAATCCTTAGTTCTAGAGAGGACTTACTATAGATATAGGGGGGCTACGGATCACAACAAGGAAATTACCAATCATTAAGGGTTTGTTGACCATCCAAATGAGACATTAGGAAGGGAAAAAAGGAGTCAAAGATTCCACTTACGCGTATAAAGGATAGAACATTCAAGGTAAAAAGATAAATGGCTAAGAGTGTGGGCTTTTGATGATGTAGGGAAAAGATAGTTCCATTACACATCACATTGAGGAAGCAATTAGAAAAGATAAACTAATTAGGAAGGGAAAAAAGAGTCAAAGATTCCACTTGAGGGTAAGGATAGAACATTCAAGGTAAAAAGATAAATGGCTAAGAGTGTGGCCTTTTGATGATGTAGGGAAAAGATAGTTCCATTACACATCACATTGGGGAAGTAATTGGAAAAGATAAATTAATTGTTGTCTCACATATAGCCAACTCTAAGAAGAGGTTAGATGAAGCAATAGCTTCCTTATGTAATTTAAAAGAGATGAGGGTTTTGTTTCTTAGTTTTGATTCCTATTGGGAGCCTAGAAACCACGTGATTGAATTTGAGCAAGGAAGGGTTCTAGTTCTAGGGATTAAGCATTGGAGAGGATTTGGTTTTTTATCTATAGTTGAATAAAAAGGTAGACATGGGATTGGTAATGGAAGAAACGAGAAGGCACTGCAAAGAAAGCACCACTTAGGAAAGATTTTTAGTGTTAAAATATTGGGAAAAATTATTTACAAAACATGTATTAAAGCCTCATCTTTCCATAGCGAAGGTTGTGGAAAATGTTCATTATAACTGAAAATTATAGGAGGTTGAAGGTTCTAACAGAGGTTCTTTTTTATTATGCGCACTTTAAATAGAAAGACATACTAATGTGCAACTATTTAATATGCATTGATGCATACTATATGTTTTGAAAGCACCAATGTGTATTATATAATAGAACTAGTGCAATTATATATAATGAATGAACACACAATGATTGAACACAAAGGTTTATATATTATTGCACACCATGAAAGATTCCTAATAATAAGGATAACAATAATAACAATGGTAAAGGCATATTTTAAAGGAATGATGGTGTTTTTGTAGTTTGAAGTTCTAGTGACGTTATTACAGTTAATTGCATTGATGCATTAACACATTATCATGTAGGTGCATAAAAATAATTAAAACATAATAGTGGATAAATATGATATGCTTAAGAGTTGAATTTTTCTTTCTTGCAACAACTTCTTGTTTTTTATATATAAATTTCTCATTACTCATTAGAAAATCAAATATTTTTTACAATAATTTTTATTTTTATATATTAATCAATCATTTTGGATATAATTATTGTATTAATGTATGTATAATTTAAACAAATATGATAGTTTATTACATCTTTTCTCATTATAATAGTATAAATCATTTATATTTAAACCACTTACAACATTTAAGGCTTCAATGAAATAAGAAACTGATTTTATTATCTATGATTTTATTATTATGACAAAATGGGACAACATAAAGGCCCATGATAATCAAAATGTAAATAAATAATTATTACAATTAGTAGTAAACTCTCAATAATCATTACAATTAGTGGTAAAATTTCATGATATCAATTGGGACAATATGTCCACATTAAAGAATTGATCTAATATTTAGAAATAACCATTCCGAAGTATAAAACTTGTCATGATCAATTATATTGATCATCACCCACCTTTTTAACTATTTTCATTGGTTAATTTTCTTGCATGCCTCATTTTATTATCATTTGCAGGGGGTGTGTATATACTAAGTACCCCAAATAACATAAAAATAGAATTAATAATCCCTCACCTTCAGAATGATAGAGAGACAAAAAATAAAAAGCATGTTCAAAGGGATAACCTTCTACAACAAATGCATAAGACACGATGCTTATTGAAATTGATCTCATCTATTATTAGTAGGAGGAAAATATAGCATGATATATATTACCATCTAGACTAACCTAACTAAACTAATATAATAATAATGAATGAGGGATAAGACCCTCACCTAGACCCTCGTTTTAACAAAATTACCCCCCAAATCTTGTAAATGATCAGATTTCTTCATGAATTTCTCATCTTCCTATGCAGCTTCTTATTGAGCCATATTATTCCACTCGATTAGGTACTCCATAATGGTTCTATTCCGAAGAAAGAAAAGGATGATCAATAAAATTTTCTACTTCAAGAACTAATTTTCCTTTTTTGTCTAATTCTAGAAGTTCAATTTGTACTCTCATAGTTTATCCCATATTTTTTTTAGGTAAGAGACATGGAAAACCTCATGAATTTGTAAATAAGAAAATTATAACTCATAAGACACTTCTCCAATCTTGTGAACGATCTTATATGGATGTGTTGATGCGTCCAAATTTTCTTGACAACAACAAGGGGTACTCCCCGGTAAATTGTCCCAACTAGACTATGCACCGTTTGAATTAGGAGTCCCATCCAAAATTTGGCCTTGCTACCATTGATACTAGGTTTGGTATTTTTGGATGGTTACGATCTAATTTATCGATGAGGATGGATGATGAGTGAATATGCAATAAAAATATGTAGATGAAGACTATGCATTGTAAACAAACTAATATATTTCTTCTCTACTATAATCTATCCTATCGAGTAGCATGCTAAAGTAATTGATGAGTTGTAAATGAAACCAAATTCTTCACAAACTCCAACATAGATAGATAAAATAGAAGAGCATAACTGGAAACAAGTTCATGAAACCATATATACGTATAATAGTATAAATTATATCAATGCATGCGTTAACAATTTAGCAATCTCAAGACTTAAAGATATTCGAAGAAATACCTAAAACCACAGGATAACATGGAGTGCATAAGAGAATCTATAAGCGAACAACCATTATTACAATCCATGTGAACAATATTCATCTTCACTTGAAATAATGCATAGCATAGATGGATCCACACGCAATTATTCCTTATTCAGAAAATTGTCCTTAAGGTCTTCTAAATATTAGCAGTTTCATCAATAGTGCATAAAAATTCTAAGTAAAACTGTCCAATTTTTGTTGATACCATGTTGCCAAAATAGCTCAGAAATAGACAATGTTTTAAGGGCCAAAATCCCCTTTAAAATGAGCATGTGCTCTTTCTTATATAATTCCTAGTAACTGTTGGATCACTATTTTCCTTCCTCTTGAAGAGGCGGTGACAAAAAATGGTCCAGTTTCCTACATCCTAGTGACAAGTGTACAATAAAGAAAAAATTGACATTGTTTGGGAAATAGACAAAATAAGAAACAAGTGTTGACATCTTCTAGACACTATTTTGTCTTCGCTCAAGGATTTTTATCCCTAATATATGATGTTCAGATTTCTAGTTTATCATACAAGGATCTGATCCTTTTGTAAGTTAGTTATTGTAGAGTTGTGTTGTTCATGGCCATGCTCTCTTTAAGGGTGATCATGTATTTTTCTAGTTTCACCATGAATTCTTGTATCATGTTGTGCAAATTTACTAGTTGCAGTAAGTGTTTCTCTATGAGGTTTGTGGAGATTCTAGTGGCTGCTTCGATTATTCGTCTTCTTCAATTCATGTTATCATGAACCTTATCTATCAACTCTTTTGTTAATATATTTTTTTTGAGCTCGTCTAACACAGGTAGTCGGCTTCCTTTGATCAGTTCCTGCATAGCTTTGTGTATCTTTGAACATATATTCATTGATTTGGTAACCTCTTTATATGCCCTTTTCCCCACCCATTGGCAATGGTCAAGGGCATGCATGTTTGTCTTTCTTTCTAATGTTGACGGTTGGTACAACTTAGGTGGTGCATCAGGGTTTTCGATGATCCATCTATCAATGTCACTGACACCCTGAGGGATAATATTGTAATACATCAATTTTTCCTATATTTGATTATTCTTCTCTATGATTTAACAACTGCTTGCTCAAAGAAGTGTTGGTGAGTGTACATGTATATGATAGCATCTTCCAGTTATTTCTTGACCTTCTCGGCACTAGTTTTGAAACTTTGCACACTACTCTCATCAATTATTACTTGTTGTATTATTTCCTCCATCTCTCTGATCCTTTCTTCTTTCCCCTTGTTTTGCTGGCATAGTCTCCAAATGTTGTCCACAATAACATTCATGAATGCAGAGATGGTCATGGTTTTTTCTATGGGATTTTCCATTACATCTCTGATTACAGGAACATGTGTGACAACCGAAAAGGGAATATGTTTAGTTGTTGGCACTTTTTCACCTATTCTTGCATTATTCTCCGATTCGTACTATCATAGGTGAATATTTTTAGTTCAATTATTGTACTTGGTTTGAAAGGTGTCCAGAGTCCCATTGCCAAACCAATTCTTGATATATGTGTTCCTTTTCCTATGGTTGACACTTCTGGGATATCTATCTCCAATGGGTGGGTGTCACCCCCTCTGTCTTTTGCATCCTTCTGTTGTCTTTCTGATTTAGATGCTTTTTCATATGCCTCTTTGGATGCCTTTTTTTCTTGGTCTATTTTGTCCCTCTCTACTTCTTCTCTGGTTGCTTCTTCTTTTCATTTGATCTCTCGTTTTATTGTTCCTTTTGGTTCTTCCTTGGCTCTCACTTTGGCCTTGTCTACCTCAATCATTTTCTTCTTCTTTCTTGTTTCATTCTTCTCTTTGTGGATATTTTCTCTATCCCTTCTCTTCTTGTCAGTTGGTACTTCTTCTATCTCCTTTTCTAACCCTAAGTGTATTGAGGTGGAAGTGTATTGAGGGCATACCAATTTTATTGAAGTGGTCCCACATGGTATTCTTGGGATCATGTCTTATGTATTGTTCTTCTCTAAAGTGGTAATATAATAGGGTGTTTACCTCTAGTTGGTATTTCTTGGTGTTTTCAGAGAAATAATTCTTGACATATAGCAACAATGATGCCTAGATTGATTTTTTTAGTCGATATAACATCCCTCAAACCTCGTGTATGATGGTATGGTATGCAGCCTCATGGAGTGAAAGATTGTAATGCACAAGCCAAGGGAGAAAATGAGGAGGCTTCATTGCACCATAAACTCTTATGTTTGTCTCATGATCCATGAGATACCAGTCTCCAATTCTTCTTATGACTTATATATCATTGTCGATCATGCAAGGAGGAGTGGTGTAGAATATAAATTCGTATAATGGAGCAAAAAAATGCTCACGTATCTTATGGTATTATGTGCGGTACTTGTGCTCCCAGAGCACATTATAGTACACATGGATGGTCGGGTCAAATGTTTTCCATTTCTACCCCATCCTAGTGTATTTATGAGCTATGAAAATAATGTCCAAGAGGTATGAAAACATGTGAAATCTTGGAAATATTCCAGGCAGGGCCCCTTTGACAATAGAGATATCCATCGTTACATTTTCAGATAGGATATCATCCTAATTGAATGGCATCCCTTCATCCATGCAATAGTATGTTAGGGTCATATACGATAGAGAGAGATAGGATGCATCTGGCTCCCCATAAATCCAACACACCATGGCTACTAGATACTAATAAGGCCTTCTCAGGGAACTTGTGGGGTACCCTCCTTTGGGTTTGTATTTGAAATGTTTTTCATCCTTGTACCATTTGGGAAACATATATTTGGGAGTGTAGTCAAAATCACTAAGGAGATCATTATTCAACTTATTACTTCTATTTTTGATGTGGTAGCACTTTTCCAAATATTTAGGCCTAAAAGAGTCTATGTGATCATTTTCAACATTGTAGATGTATCTATCCTTTATTTATACATTCTTTAGGATCCATGTTAGGGTTTCTGCACATGAGAACACAACCAGTGAGATGCTACTCTGAAAATTCCGGACTTCCTGATATTTTTGAACACTTTGAGTTTATCTGGTTCTTCAGCTTCAACAAATAAATTAGAGATCTTGAACATGTGGTATACTTCTCCCCATTTCAATGTTTCTCTGTCCTTTTCCAAGTGTCTCGATGTGTCATTGTACATGGTTCCAATTACTTTTTCATTTCCTTCAGTTTGTTTGCCACTACCAAAGGCATCAGTCCCAATTTCTTTACTTTCACTCTTCTTTTGTGGGGACGTGTTTGGATCTCCAATAAAAGGTGAGTTGAGTGTAGAGATTAAAATCACATATAATATCAAATTGAATGGAACTTAAGAATTTGAAATAAAATACTATTAATTGAGGCTATCACAACATAGGGAGTCATCATCTGAGGATGGTAAAAGGATGAAGTCATGTTTGAGCAACTTGGTGAAAATTTCAGGAAGAAAGGGTGAAAAATGTGCTCTTGAAGCAAAATCAGAGGTTTGGAAGTTAAGTTCTTTGATGAAAATCAAATGAGTTAATAACAATATTTTTGATGGGTACCGGTTGAATAAGATTTTTTAATGAAAAGATGCTCGATGGGTACTAGATGAGTTAGTGTCAAATCTTTCGATAAAAAGTTTGAGAGCTATGAGTTAGTGTCAAATCTTTCCATAAAAAGTTTGAGTGTTATGGGTACTAGATGAGTTAGTGTTATCAACGAAGTTGTCTAGAACTTCTCTGATCATATCAGAAGAGTTAACAAGAACTCCTCCAATATTATCAAAGGAGTTAGCATGAAATGGCCCAATGGAAATTTTGGAAATAGAAAAGGTTGCAGTACTAACTTCGAAGCATAGACAAAAGAGGGCAGCCTCATTGTGCACACTTTCCTTAGAAAGGGAACTTCGGATTAGGGCTTGTACATGCTTCCGAGGACCATGATATTGGTGTTGAATAGACTTGAATGGACCATGAATCCCTAATAATATGAAGGTCAGGGTGATAAAATTAAATGGAAGCCGTTAGTTACAAAGGAGGTAGCAGGTATAAAAATAGGTGAAAGGGTGTTGTCGATGAAAAAAACAAAAAAATCCAAAAAAATGAAGAAAGAAACTAACCGTAGAAATGGGGGAAAAGTATTGTGACATACCTAGAAACCCTAATACCATGTGGAGGGATCCGGGAGGTTTTGAGTGAAAATGCAAGGGGGTTCTATGCATTCCTAGTCTTGAGAGATCTTGTTCACCTCAACACCTTATTGAAATAATGAGAAGTCATATTTGTTTGGTATATATAAGGTAATCAAAGATTTATCATAAAAGGTAGTGGTTGACATTTAGCATCGAAGGACTTGTAATTAAGTCTTCCATAGAGCATCAGAGGACTTCTTGGGAAGTCCTATGATGTTCATTGAAGAACTTACCTCAAATTTTCCCGAACATATCGACCAACTTGGAGGAAACTCCTCTGATGGAGATTAGACAAGTTGATTTCAATTCCCTTGATTCCATCAGAGAAATTGAGAATAAATTGAATGGTGAGCAACGTTTATCAGAGAGAGTGAAGGAAACTCCTCTTATGTACATCAGAGGATTTAAGGAAAACTTTTCCAATTTCTCCAAACTTGAATAAAATTTGGTCTTTTCATGTACTTCTTTTTTTCCAGTGTTTTCTTAAAGTAAGTAATATTTCCCAAAATGTTGGAGATGAACAGAGAGGATAATGAGATACTCTTTCAATGACATAATAAAATAACAGAGATCCATTTTCTTGAAGGAAAATTGCAATTGAATTGTGGAAAATGAAGGGTTGTAGTGCCTGGCACAACAAGATGATAAAATTTTGGAGCTAGATTCTTATTCTTCTTATGTTTGAGATTTTATTTCTTATATGGTTAGAGTCTTAGATATACAAAATACCTGGCATAATATTTTCTTTCAATTCAATGATGATCTTCTTATTGGTTCTTCCTATTATAGGTCATTTAAAGGTTTTCCATAATTATTTGTTATGTTTCTTTAGTCTTGTCAACATGTGACTCTATTGCTTGCACTTTAGAATGGTCCTACAAAAATGATTCGATGCAAGAATATTGATATCTATCAAGACGTTCAAATGGATACATCTTATTTGTTGTGATATAGGTCATATTTTACCAACATTTTTCTACAGGAGGTTGCTTGATCCATTGGGATCTTTTTTCAGAATAATAACAATGAATGTAACCTTGTAAATATATTTTCACTATTTATGTTTGAACATCCATTTGTAGATGGTATGCTGAAATCATGGCTTATGTCGTTCATGTTATCTTCCATAGCTCTTTCAAAAAATTTCCTATTAATTTTGGATATCTATCACTTGCTATTAATTTTATGATATCCATCAAAAATATGACTTTTTTTCATGAAAAAATCTAATACTAGGCTTGAAATATCTATACTTTGAATTCTACAAAAAAGTTCATGTTTTGTGAGTATATCCATGACCACAAAAATGAAATCCTTACCTTTTAATTTTGGTAAAAATATACTTAATTCCATTGATATTATTTTTAATCTTTGACCAAGTATCTGTAAGGGTTCAAGTAGACTTGTATTATTTATAGAATCTTATTTATTTCTTTGGAAGGCCTGGCATTCTATTCAAAAAAATTGAATATATTTCTTCATTCCTTCCCCAATTTTTTTTTTTTATCTTTTCATATGTTTTAAGAAACACTGAATTTCCCACCATGGGACAGTTATGAGACTCCCTCAGTAGTTTTTCTTTATGGTTTGATTGAGGGAATAGAAACACTCCATCCTTGTACCAAATGATGTCTCTATTCCACTCCCATTTGTTATGATATCAAGACAATTAGGATTTAGTTAATATCAACTTGTTCCAATTTGTTGTTAGGTAAAATTTTGTTTCTTTAGTCTGCATTTCTAGTTAGGTAATCTAACGGTCACTATATGTTCCCAACATAGAGTGATCTGATGGTTCATATTCTTCTTAATCTTAATGACTACATTGATTTTTGGCTTAACACCCCATTGGTCGATCATCCCCATTTAAAGAGCATGGAGGAGAATTTTCCAATGATCGATTATGAGAAACTCTCTTGGAAATATCTCTATTTTCTTTGGGTTAATAAATTGCTCCAAGTGGCCACGTTGGTTGGGTCCATTGATGTTTCCCCACAATAGTGTTTCCACATAAAAACATCGATGTGTTGATATTTGATATGGTTTTGCGAGTGGTTATTGAAGGAGTTCATAAGGTATTGAAATACCTTTATTTTCTAACATGGTATCAAAGTGCATTTGAAGACCCGCTCTGACTATAGATCGAGATTCTGAATCAGTTTTTTCCCATCTCTAGTTTCCTCCATTTCCATACACTTTTGTGCTGAGAAGAATGTTTTATTGCATCCATAGCACTTGTTTCAATAAGGAACACCTACCGTTTCACTCGAAAAATGTTTAATTTTTCCACAGATACGACCATTTCAGTAAGATCTGAAGGTATAAATCCTAAATACACTGTTTTAAATTTTTACAAATATAATATTTCAGTTCTATTTGAGTTTCTTCAGATTTAAAGTATAATTTTGCAAAACTTTTTAATTTTTAAAAGGACCAACCCAAAGGGATTCTAACTTACCATGTTTTCCCTTATCTTTCCTTTGAGCATCCGATTCGAGTACCAAGTCCCCAAGATGAAAATTTTCCTTCTTCACCTTCTTGTCAAAACCTTCTTTGATATTTTATTGATGACTTTGTGCTTTGTCAAAAATATGCCCTCTAGTTTGATGTTCTTCCACAAGTTGATTCATCCTCCTGATCATGCCATTTTTTTCCCATTCTTGGTCATGAATTTTTTTTTCCATATGTAAAGCTAACTAAGCAGGGAAAACAACTGCAGTTCCATAAATTAGCTGAAATGGTGTGGTACCAATTTTGGTGGTTACTTTGTCTTCCCATAAGGAAAACTTCAACTTAGAATCCCATGACTTCTTATTATCTTCAAACAATTTTATGAAAATCTTCACTAAGCTTTTTTTGGAGGATTCTGCTAAGCCATTACCCTGAGGGTAATATGGAGTGGAGTGGATCATTTGAATACCAAAATTTTCATAGAACTTCAACAAGAGTTCATCCTTAAAATATGTTTCATTATAATTTAGTGACAATTTTATTTGGGAAACCAAACCTTGATACGATATATTCCAAGAAACCAATAATTACTTTGTGTGTTGTATTCCTGGTGGGAATGGATTCTATCCATTTGGTAAAGTAATTAGTAGCAGTCAGAATTCAACGGTGTTGGCCACTTGAGTATGGATGGATTTCTCTAATAAATTATAATCCCCACTACTAAAATGGGCGAGATACCACTATGGGTTTCAAAGGAAAATATTTGAGCTATTATTTTTATGATAATTTATGAAATTTGTCACAAGTCTTGATAATATCTAAGTATATTGTATGTTGTAGTCCTCCATAAGTGATGACCTCCACATAAACTCTCATGAAATTCAATCATAATTTTTTTCCCTCTTATCAATCTAAACATCTTAAAAAAACCCCTAAAGTATATTTCCAATACATAATTTGATCGACAATAAAATACCTGACTGCTGTAAGTTTCAGAGCTCTTACTTTGGTCTTCTTAAGTCCAGTGGGAGGCTGCAAATTTTGCAAGAAATAGATGATGTCCTTATACCAACTGCATTCTTGCAATTTTGAGTTGATTTGCAAGCTATTGCTAGGAATATCATATTTTTTATTTATAGAGTTAGTACTCATGAAATTTACTCCCAGTCCCTTACAATTGGATTCATCTAGTAATCTAGATAAAACTTTCCCTTTTACCATCTTGGTGGGTTTCACCTGAAGATCAAACTCCAAAATATTATAAATCCACTTACTCCTTTTCCCATCTATATCATACCGAATAATAATTTCTTTCACAGAGCTTGAAGTAACATAAGCAATAATTCTCAACTGATGGACATGTACCAAGAAGGATTTTATATATTTTCCTAAAGAATAATATTGTTTCCCCATGATGTCATATCTGAATTCAACATCTCTCAAGGCCCTACTGAAAAAAGAGATAGGTTTCTCCATTCCATCTAAATTCTTCCGAAGAAGGACAACAACTAATGTATCATTGGAGGAAAAAGAAAAAAGAAAAAAATCATTTGTGTTGTCAAGACTGATCAAAACAGGAGCATCAACCAATTCTTGTTTTATCTTCTCAAAAGAAATCCTATCTTCTGGTGTCCATTTTACTTTGCTTCCTTTTCCCACCATGGTAGTGATGAATTTCACTAACTCAACAAAGTTAGATATAAATCTCCTCAAAAAATTTATCTTACCTAAGAAGCACTAAATTTCTTTCTTCGACCTTGGGAGAGAAATGTTTTTGATAGAATCTACTCTATTTGGGTCAATTTTTACTCCTTCAGCTGAGACAATGTGTCCTAGCATCTTACCTTTATTCATAGAAAAAAGAGGCTTCTTTTGATTAAGGGACAACCCATACTTTCTGCACTTTAGAAACACCTTATCTAAATGTTGGTAATGCTCTTCATCAGATTTGGAAAATAGTATGATATCATCCAAATAGATAACCACAAACTTGTCTTTCTCTCCAATAAATGCAATGTCCATTGCACATTTGAAATTTGTCACAACATTCATGAGACCAAATGGAATCTTGGTATACATGAATGTACCCCAAGGAGTTGTAAATGATGTATTTTATCTGTCCTCTGGTAGCATATAAATATTATTGTATCCTGAAAACCCATCAATCATTGAAATCCTTACTGAGTCTGTCACCCTTTGCAAGATGTGTTCGATTTTTTGTAAGGGGTAGTTGTCTTTTCTAGAACAACTATTTAAGTTCTTGAAGTAAACACAAAGTCTAATCTCACCATTCTTCTTTCAAGCAGGGACCAAATTAGATACCCAATCATAATACCTCAGAGGTATAATGATCTGGGCATCAAGCAATTTTTTAACCTCTTTTTCCATAATGCGAAATAACATGGGGTTAATCTGCCTAAGTTTTTCTCTGAAAGGTTTGGTGTCATATTTCAAAGGTATTATATGCTCAATGATGCTAGTACCATAAGTTTCCAGGTCTTCATACTTCCATGAAAAAACATCATAAAATTCTTTCAACAGATTGATATATTTAGCCCTTTGATTTTTTGAAAAGCTACTGGACAATTTAACATATTTGGGTTCCTCTTTAGTGCCTAGATTACATTCTATCAGATATGGATTTTTTGTAGAACCACTCGCCTTCACAACATCATCATTGTTATCAAAAAATCTTTCCAAGGGAATGAATCTGTTAGGTATGTGATTTCTAGGAAACTCAATAATTTTCTGATATGCAATCTTGTTCAGAAATTTATCAGCATGCTTATTTTTATCATCATATGCATCTTGATCAATATGAAGAGAAAAAAATTCATCTATTGTTTCCAAAAATCTCTTTAGTTCTTGATCATATTCAAAAACGTTCCAATTATTGACATTATGAGGTATAGTAGGTTTTTATTTCACATCAACATTATACTTAGTCTTTGGAGGTAATATGATTTTAAAATTGTTGGCAGAGACAGATAAGGAATCAACTAGTGTATAAGTCTATCTGGGAACAAAAGATATGTTGAAGGTTGAGAAAAAATTATCAATGAGGTCCCAAACCTCATTCTTATAATCTTTCAGTCTAGGATGCTTTGTTTGATAGATGTTTATGAATTCATGCACAATCATCTTTGCATCTCCAAAAACTAACAACTTTTCAATTTTAATTTCCTTGGCAGCTCAAAACCCAAAAAATTAGGATTCATATTCTGCAATATTTTTTTTTGTTTCAAATTCAAGTTTGAAAGACACGGTTGTGACATTCTGAGAGGGAGAAATGAACACTACTCTAGCACCAACACTATCCCTGGAAGATGCACTATCAAAATACGTCTTCCATGTTTGAACATCGTGTCTAGTTGTTTCACATCTTGTTAGTGACTGATTTTTTATTTCTAATGGTGATTGAGGAAACTTAGTAATATGAAGAATACTAGACCTTAAATTAGTATCAACAACATAGATGGGATGGTTTGTTAGGTTGCTTGCATCACTTATGATATAATCTAACTGAGCTTCTCTATACCATCTTTTGTTCTCATCCCCAAAGAATTGTATGGTAGCATAAGAAAGATCCATTTGTAAGGTCCCTCCTAACCTCTTGATCCATGATCTAGACAACAACATCCTGAATCTGGGAGGAACATCTCCAACTACAATGTCCATGACTATGCTTTTCATAGGTATTTGAAAAAGAGTGACAACTAGAACTTTAATAACTCCAATACATTTTAATTTTCTTGAGTCAAAAGAATACAAATCGTGATATGATTTAGTAATATCCAGACCCAATTCATCCATGACAGCCTTAAGCATCAAGTTGTGGGATGCACCTGAGTCCATAAGACAATTGTGCAATATTTTTTCATGCACAACCAAAGACATGTAAAAGGGGGGAGACGAGTCATCTTTGTCTTCTACCAGTGGTCCTAATATAACTGCAGGTTTCTCACATGCAATTTAACTAAGTCTGTTGAAGGGGAATAAGATTTAGGCAACAACATTTTTGAGAAATATTTCTTAAAATCATCATTTTTCATTAATTCTAAGAGTGAGATAGGAATCCTGATTTTTTGGATTTCATTCTCAAAATTAAAATAGGATTGGGATTTTTGAATTTCCTTTATCTCTTGAAAAAGAGGCTTGATAATGGGATGATTTTTTTATTCTCATGTTTCTTTGTTTGGTACAACCATTGCCTTGAAAGGGGTATCTGATTTTTTAGGTTGAGTAGATGTACCTGGTTTTCTCGCCTTTTGTTTTGATCTCAAATTATACCTGTTTTGAGATTCATTGAATTTTTATCCTTTACTGAACTCATTCCATTGATTTCAAATTAAAGTCTCTTCATAAGCATTCTAGGTTAAATTAGGAGAAGCAGTTGTATCCCATAAATAAGGAATTTCTTGGTCTTCTTCCTCATTATTTCCTTCTTCTCCATCAACCAAATTGTTTTGTAGAGTATTTTGAATTTTATGAGACTCTCTATTTCTCTGATCTCTCTACAAGATTTGAGGTGTATTATTCTTCCTTCTGAAATTATTTTTGTTTCCAAAATCTTGAGGATTTCTATTTTTTTGCCTCCCTTTAAGTTTTAATCTTTCCATCTCTGTAGATAATGACTTAACCAACTTAGTCAACTCAACAACTTGTGGATTAATCCCTGAAGCATCTGAATATGAGGCTTCTATTTTTTTTTTCTCTTTTATCTTTGTCAGATTTATCCCTCAACTTATTTGTTGCCAATATATTTGATTCAACCTCTAGTGTAACATCTTTCATTTGGGCCAAAGTTGTAGACCTTCTTTCTCTCAACAAAATACATATTTCTGGGTCAAAATCACTTGCATAAGTTATTTTAGGAAAGGTTTCAGTGGGTTTAGTGTTAGTAGGAATTTGTGTACATCTTGTTAAATATTTTTTAAAAATATGACACTGATTCACCCTCTTTCCTTTTTAGAGCCCCAAATTCTGTAATGTAATATAAGAAGTATTTGTTTCCATTGCAATGCCTTAAAAACACATTATCCAAGGCCTCAATTCCAACTATTGATCCAGGAGCTAAACTTCTAAACGACTTCCTAGATTCTCAATATAGACTTTGCACAAAGACTCTGAATCATACATCTTCATTTTGAATATTCAAATTATCTACGTAACTGCAAAATGCAGCAAGATTCTCCTCCACAATGATGTCTTCCTCACTAGTAAATTTAGGCATGTACTTAAGTTAATCTCCTACTAGAAGAGCATTGATGGGTCGAGGAAGCACTAATGGTGCATACCTAACATCCAGAATGGCATCCCTTGTTATATGAGGAGGATTAATTCCTGCCATTTGATTTAAAAAAATGAGGAATATGAATTTTAGGAGAAAAATAAGGTGACTTAACAAGTGAAAATGTAATATGTATAACATGAGGTTTTGAAAAAAGAGGAGTATAAGGTGGAGAATATTAAGATTTAACAGAAGTTGGATGGGAATTTGGTAGATCTAGGGGGGTTTCAATAGAAAGAGAGGTTCCTTCTTCTTTAGTTACACTAAATTTAAATGAATGAGCAGTTGGAGAACCTAAGAAAGGGAAATCTTCCAAACTTTCAACTCTAAACCACTTTACAATTTCAGGAGATGTAAGGAAATGAAAGCTTTCTAAATTTTCTTCTTTCAAGTCAGGAGAAAAAGTTGTGTATTCTATAGGAAACTCTTCTAATTATGACTTCAGTGCAGTTTCATTTATAGGTAAATGAGAAAAAATGGAAACAACAACTTGTGTATGGAAAATAGAGTCAGGTGAGTCTCCAGAAATACCTGAGAATTTAGAAGAGGAAGCTCCTTGCAAATCTTTTCGCTTCCTTATGATTTTTTCTGGATCAGGTTCAGGTGTAGCCAGAGGTGATTATGGTTTAGCTCTCATATTAATTCTCTTGGGAGCCACAACTGAACATTGGAGTGGCCAGGTGCACTATGCATTCGTTATGTTTACTAATTTCTATACAACAACAAAATCAATAGTATCCTTGTTGTACAACCCAAGGAATATATTCAATTTGTTCCCTGACAACGACGCCAAAAATGTTAGCACTAGAATTCACACCTAGACTATTGCAGATGTAAGCCTAATACCCATCAAAATTGTGAATAATAAGTTTTTCAATGTGTGGCAAATGGGTGTGATACTTAGTTTATGATGTTAACATAAAAACATCCATGAAATACACACCAACAAACAAGGCTTTGAATGGATTCAAATTAGTTTTTAGGCATATTAATGGAAGATAGAAAACTTACAAATAAAGATGAAATACATGTATCAGGTAACATCAAGTACTTTTGAAACACATATGGAAGAAATCTCATGGAATAAGAACCTCTTAATCAAAATGAGAAAACACTTTTATCAATTTGTATGAATTACCAACAATAAATCATTTACTATAGTAAGAAGCAAGCATAATAATGAATCCTTCACCAACAACTAACATGAAAGTGAGATAGAATAGATGCAAAAATAAGAAAGTAACTGATATTTCACTATTAAAGATTCTTGAGTCTAGTACATATATGAGGAAACTCTATTACAGTTTGAAACTAAAAATAAGAGCCTCATTGTCTCACCATTAGAACCTCCTCATGGAGTTACAATGCATCTTAAATAATAAAATATCCAAAAATATGTTTACAATTCGCCACTTAACTTCCTCATAGGATTATATGCCTAAGAAAGGTGTGGCACTTGGTGTACAACAAAAATGTAACAAAAATTCTAATTTCCATGAAAATGTTGGCATCATTTAAAACAACTATTAACAACTTGGTGCATGTGGTTTTACTACAAGAATATCCTCAAGACAGGTCGCCTTTGATGTGAAAATAATATTTTAAATTATTATTTGAGCTCAACCTGACACCTAGAAATCCTTTCAGCTTCAAAATATTCGTAACTCCCATTTCGCAACACTTGCACCACATACTGTCCTAAAACAAGCAATTCACAATGGTAGCGAGTCCACGTGCTATGAACTTCTTGTAGCTGTCTTTTTACCTCCAAAATGATTCTAGTCTTTAAAACCTGTACAATAAGTTGGAAAAAACCTTCCAGATCCTACTACAAACTTCTTGCAACATGAAGTAACCTTGGAGAAGTCATGTGAATATGGTAATCTCGGGCTCAAAACCCAAAATCATTACTCGGGTTATAATTATATGAAAAAAGTGAACCATGGGAAAAATGATGTTGATGTGAAATATTATCATGTGTTCATATTTTCCTCGTTTCCTTCTACTAGCCACCTTAGCCAATATATCCAAATTCCTTTTTGGTACCTACTCTTGGAAGGGCTGCAACTCTGCTTTCAATTTTTTGATCTCAGCTTGACAAACTCTCTTTTGTTTATACACATTCTTAAGTCTCCTATGAAGGTGTAGATACCTCTTAGCCACGTATCTTTCTTTATCAATAACCTTCTCATGTAAGTATAACATATCCTTCATCTTGATTTGGGCCTCCATATTTTCCTTTTTCAATTTTTCATTTTCATCTCTTGTATCCTTAAGTTGCCTCGTGAGTATTTTAAAAGTAGGATTACTTTCATGAGGAGGAGTGTTGATATCAATAATCTCTATGGGACACTTGGAAGGTTGAGCTTTATCCTTTTGCTGAGTTGAGGCTTCTATGGTACCCTCTTCCATAGGAATATGTTGTTTAGCTTCTAATCTGGTGAAAGGTCTTCTAGGTTGATTGTTTCTACAACAACAGGTGGGGAAAAGATAAGTTTTTTACCCTTGAAACTACTTACTTTACTTGATGATATCTCCATAGGTGTAGGTTCTACCACAAGAGAAATTTCTCTGTCAGGAGGTTGTGAGGGACCACCTTCAACTATTTTATCAGTAATTTAAATGGATTTACAACCTTTGGTCATCTTCCTCTTTTTTCTTGAATTGAAGGGCACAATCTTCTCAGCAGGGGTAGGCATTTGTATTTTGGACAATGGTGTGTGAGCAATATCTGGCTGAAAACCTGATGCAACTAGGAAAACCTCCCAATGAGTTTTGGTCTTCTTCAACTCCTCTAGTACTAGAATCTTGATCAAAACAAGAGTGAAAAACACTAGTATCCACTTGCTTTGATTTAGCTTGGACCTTATCTGAAATCTTATGAATACTCTTGAAAAGATAAAAGGGAAGGTTCATGGACTCTTTCTAATTAAAGTGTAGTAGTAATCTAATATGGTATTGATATACCATATTGAACCTTCCTTCACATCTGAAGTACCTATCAATGAATCTGATCATTTTGTCAGAATACTGCAACATGTGACTTCTCGTCACTCCCTTAGATAGGTTGTCTCCTTGATATTCAAGTTTTAGTAATTCCTTGGAGAAAGAAGAATTCAAAGACATGGCTTTAAACCACTTCTCACCACAATCAGGTATCTCCGTGGCTACAAAAATAGATTGATCAAATACTTCAAATGCTAGCGGATACACCTTAGTCTTTGTCCCACTAAAGTTGAGTGAAAAATGTTTAGCTACCTCAAGATGTCCTCTTTTCATTTTCTCACAAAAATTAGGCAACCCACCCTATGGAATGCTTCTTTGAAAAATGGTTCAAAATTGATGAGTTGCATGTCATGTGGTTCACCTCTCACAATCTCTCCCCCTTTGTGAATATTATTAGCTTTCCAATTATCCATGATGACTATTTTGAAAGCCTCATTTACCGTCTTATAAAAATTTGTTATCAGATATATAATAACAATAGGAAATTAGGGTTTGTTAAGAGAACTTGCACAACTTAGGGTTTATTTGAATAAATAATTTATGCATAGCAACAGTTTCAGGATGAACATGTTGCAAGTAAGAGGTGGGAAAATAAGAACACAATTTCAACTTGGATGAGGTTGCAGGCAGGTCAAAACCTAAAAAATTAAGGATGAACATGTTGCAAGTAAGAGGTGGGAAAATAAGAACACAATTTCAACTTGGATGAGATTGCAGGCAGGTCAAAACCTAAAAAATTAAAAACCCAATGACTCAAACCTAGAAACGGTAAAAGAATTTTGACCCCTACACATCCTATGTGCTAACACATGGGATGAATATTTTTTAAATAGAAATACATGTGTGTTCCTAAAAAAGAAAATGATGACAAGTTCATATTGAAATGAAAAAGAAAACCATCTTTGTGGACACACCCATAAACACAAATTTGGTAAAAAAATAATTATAATTCTTAAATAACAATTTTAATAAATTTTCATTAAATAACAACTTGTAAATTACATATTTTACAAGTAAAAAAATGTACATAAGCATGTAAATGTCACCACATATTAAGAATTTTTTCGAATCATTTAATTTTGTAAAGTATTATAAATTTATATGTATAAGTACTCGAACCCTTCTCTTTAGAAGGTACCATGAGTCCCACCCCATCTTCAAGAAGGGGGGGTGCGAAGTATGAATCATCATTTTTATCGATATGAAAATGACAATAAAAATAAAATGATTTAAATATATAATGGGGGATCTATATAAATAGTTAAATCAAGTTCCTTATAAAATAGGGTGATAACTTCGTCTTCTTAAAAATAAAAATATAAAATAGGGTGATAACTTCGTCCTCTTAAAAATAAAAATATATAGTGGAGAATCTATATAAATAGTGAAATAAAAATTCTGATAAAATAGAGTGAGAACTTCATCTTCGTTTTCTTAAAAATAAAAATATGTATAGTTGCGCATCCTCCTTAGGGTGAGAACTTCATCTTCGTCTTCTTAAAAATAAAAATATATATAGTTGCGCATCTTCTTTCAACCTGATCTGACCCTAAACCTTAGCTCTTGCATAACAACAATGAAATCATTATAGAGTATAATATAAATACTTTTTGGATGTGTAGTTTAAGTATAAAAGTATTTCATGAGGGTTGAAATATGTAGGTTATGTTGAAATATCTAGGTTATGTAGAGGTTTCATACAGAAAGGATCTTCAATATTTATTTATTTGAAGTAAAATATCATGATTTTGTTGATTGGTTTTTTTTAATGCTTTTCACAATGAGGGAGATGTTTATTTTTTTAATGATTAATATTATGGAGTTGGTATGACGTTTAAAAAAATATTAATAAGAAAAATACAATTTTATTGACACCTATTTCATTGAGGATTATAAATAAAATATTTCTATGTCTATATATATATATATATATATATATATATATAACACTTAAAGGTTGACAAGTGGTATTAAAAAAAAAAATTGACATCCAACTTAAGTAAAATAATTTTATAGAGAGAAAAATTGAAAATAAAAGATTCTTATGGTTAAAAACATTTGAATGGTGAATTGAGTATAAGATAGATGTGTGCAATTCCTTAGGTGTTCAACATGGAGTTGATATATATATATATATATATATATATATATGGTTAAGACCAAGCCAAACATCAAATTGATGCATTAGACTTCGTTGTTTGTAAGACAAGGGACAACCTCCACGGAGAGAAACCTATCAAGGTATACATACCCTACCCTCTTTGGATTCGAATCTAAACTCATCAAATCTTTCAAGATACAATACTCTTTCAGGTTTTATACCTTAAAAAAATTTGCATTTGAAAAAATTTGATATTTCTAAACACATGATAAATCCAAAATTAAAATAAATCTACCATTATATATTGGAATAAATAATAAGAATAATATAAATCGCAAACCCTTTAAATCATTTAAACCATTTTAACTTACCACATTTAACATAAAAAAAAGTTTACAAACTTAACTCACCATGGAGGAAGTAGAAGTCTATTTAGTTCATTTTCATGTTCTAGAACAATGACCAAAAGCTTAGTTAGCCATGTCACGTTTAAACTTAAGTTCATCATTTACGAAAGTTTATGAAAGCGTTATAGAGGATAAAGGTATGTATCTACTTATGTACTATATCCGATCGTTAATAATAGAAATGGTACATAATAATAATATTTGGTTTTTTCTACTTATGTACTATATCGGATCGTTAATAATAGAAATGGTACATAAAAATAATATTGGTTTTTTTTTTATCAAATTAAAATTAAATTAAATGTTAAATGTTTTTTAGAAGTACATGATTTTATTTTATAACTTTGAGATGATAATAAGATATATGTGTTCTCTTGCATATAATATTAAGATTGTTGTTCAGAGTACAATTTGAAACTATTTTTAAAACTTGTTTTTGTTAGATATAAATAAATATGTTAACAATTAGATACTTCTTATCATTGAATTATTTTAAAAAGTTTATAATATTTTATCATTTTTTTGTTTGTTAAGTTAAATATATTTAATTCAAACTATATGGTTGTGGGTTGCTTATATATATATATATATATATATATATATATATATATATATGAGAATATTACCATATCCATTTTTTTTTGGGTAGACTTGAAATAATCTTATTTAGATATAATTTAGCACTAACTCATAAGTGAAGTGAACTTTTAAAGATGTAAACAGTTTATTTAATAATGGCTATATTTATGTAAATTGGTTTATAAAATTATTTAAAACGATTATAACATTTTATTGTATTAAGAGATATTTAAGTTGAAAAGCATAGACCTATTGATAATGGGTACATTTAATAGGTTTTTAGTGCTTAATCAATTTTGTATGGACAAGATTAAATATTGATGGAATATTCTTAGTCGTCCCAATAAATTAATGGTTGTGATTTCAACCACTAACTTCCTCACTATTATAAAGACATCCGTTTACGTGTTTATTTTTTTACTTTTATTTGATCATATTTAAAATTTACTATGGTCGCTAGTTGATTGCTAGGTCTGAGTGATTAACAAAAATTAAGATTTTATTAATCCGTATTTCATTTTCTGGGCCAGCCTAAACCTTTCAGCTTTTACCAGCCCCACAAGTTTGTTGTTGTATGTCAAATTTTAAATTCTTTTTATTAAAAATATTATATGTATGTTACAGATTGAATGACACGATATTCTTCGTTGTAACTGTTTAATCGATGGTTACGATTGAATTGGGCGTTTCTGATTAGTGGTGTGATTAATAGGTTTCTTGTCACTTACCCTGCTTCTATTCACGTAACAAAGACCATTTCATATTCCATTAGTTGGCAGAGTGTGAGACAGNACAGATTAGAATATCGATTGAGGATGTGAGTGTGTAACGCTTGTGAACCTTTTTTCTGTGCACATCGTTTAGCCTGTCAACTTCCAATTCTATTGGAATGAATGCACATACTGTGTTCAAAGTGTTTTTAGAATAGCGAAGGACAAGAATTATCGCAGCGATCAACATATGAGGAATTCTTCTTATTAGCAGAGACAAATAGTTATCTGTTGAGGGAGTGTGATGTACAGAGGAATTTACAATTGTTCAACCTTGATTTTCCTACAAATTGTGAGGTATTACTAGTCTTGAAAGTTCAGTCCTCAGTATGGTTTCTTTATGAGTTTTCAATTTTTTTTATTTATTTGTATGTAATATAGCTCTATTGGTTGCATTATTTGCATGTCGAATTTTAGGGTTTGTCTTAGAAAGACATATCATTGTTTCTATATATCATATAGGATTTCGGCCTTCATGCATGCCAATTGTAAATCCAATAAAGGAGACATTAGGGTTTGTCTTTGCCTTTCCATGTCTAGAAAGGCATATCATGTATATCATTGTTACTATATATCATTTCGGCCTTCATGCATGCCAATTGTAAATCCATTAAAAAAGACATTAGGGTTTGTCTTTGTCTTTCCATGTCTAGAAAGGCATATCATGTATATCATTGTTTTTATATATCACTTCGACCTTCATGCATGCCAATTGTAAATCCAATACAGGAGAGAAAAAATAAGGCATTTGACCTTATAAATCAAAAAACACCAAAGTCGATCCAAAACCAAAAGCACTAGTTTAAACAGTCCCGAAAAAGTTTTACCAGAAGTAAACCTTTCGGCGTTTACCAGGCGCGAACTCGCGGCTGTACTAGTCTAATATAACATTAAAAAATAAATAAAAAATATTTATATGAAAAAATTAGAAAAATAAAAATGGATTTTAAAATAAACAAATATAAATATAAGTAAGTTTTAAGATAAATAAATTTAGATTTATATTATTTAATAAGTTTAAGCTCACCTTTAATTCATATTAATACAATTAATCGATAACTTTCACTCCAACAAAATAATCAATGATGGTACACAACTAGATAACAATGAGAAATAATCAATGATGGTGCACAACTAGATAACAATGAGATGGTAGCCAAAAGGTTGGTCTATATCATTTAAATTTGAACCTCCCAAATTATCCATCATTTTAATTTGAACCTCCAAAATTATCGCTGGTTAGGCATTTGTCTCTTTTTGATGATTAATAAATTAACGATTATAGATAAAAATTTTATGATTTTCGTCATCTTAAACAAATTACTATTAAAATTTGATGTTATGCCAAAACCAAATTAATTTTTTTTATAAAAATACTTAAAAAAAATACAATTCTTTTTTAAAATTAGAAAAAAACAATTCATCTTTAAAATAAATAAATTTAGATTTATATAAATAAATATATTTAAATTTACAAAAACAAATTTAAATTCACATTAATACACTCCGTCCATGGCTTACAATCCTTCGAAATAATTAAAGATCGTGCATTGTGAGATAACAATCAAATGACAGTGAAACAAATACTATATCATTATAATTTAAATTATTTTTACACCCTTCTAATTTGCAGAGTCAACAACATCCAAAATTATCTCGTGTCAGGTGATAAACGCACATATTTTTCCATATGTGCTCCCAGAAAGGCTAGATGCAATACAAGTTAGAAAAGCTAGATGCCATACAATTTAGCCTGGGAAGATGTGTTATTTCTTTTAATTACAATAAAACTTAAAACATAGTGTTTATTTTTCATATATGCTCAGTATTAAATAATTAGCATAAATTCTTTTGTTAAGAGCTTAAAAAGTATACTTTAGAACCATTTTAAAAAACAGTTGGTCTATTTTTTATGCTTAATAAATCGACGACTAGAAAAATTGCATATAAAGCTTTTCTGATTTTCTCTTCATCCAAAAAAGATGGTTGTTAAGAATTAGGGTTCACTAAGGCCTTGGCGCCGGATGATGGGGATTTCAGACAGTTCTACTAGATCTTGTTAAGAATTAAGGTTCCGCCAAAGCCATGGGGCCGGATGATGGGGATATGAGATGTTCCAGCGTCATTGAAGAATAAATCATAGCTTTCAAAACAATTATCAAATTATTAAATATTTAAAAAATAATTTTAATTAAATTATTGATTTTTTAACGAACTAGTTTAAATTTATTTTAATTTTTTATTTTTAAGTGTTGTTAAAAACTAAATTTTTAAAAGTGTAAATTTATTTTAGAATACAAAATTTGAGGAAAAGTTTGCATAAATTTGATCAATCTCTACTCTTGATATATTGTAATTAAGATTGAAAATACAAATCCTTTAGACTAAAAAATAGAGGTGGACTCCGAGGATGGGTGTTTTGACAGATGGGGCATGGACCTCCCACGTGGAGAGTCTGGATTACGCCTTGAGCATTCAAAGCCTCACTGGCAACACCTGTGAGGAGGGGAAGACGTGCAGAGTGCGACTGGGAGATCGAGAGTTCTACACCACTCTCCGACCCAAATCTATGATGTAGCACAATGCTGGTCGGACATGAGGACGTGTCTAATGGAAATTTTCATAAGGTAAAATGGTGCATATGCAATTCTGATTTCGCATACGCAGAGGTTTCCTCAACAGAGAAGAGCACTTGCAACAATGAATGTAGCAATAATGACGGTAATGGTTGGGGTTAGAGGTTATTTACAGACCATGAAGGCTAGAGGGACCTTTTCTACATTGTAAAATATTGATTTTTCCTATGTTGATAGGGTTTTTGATTAATTTTGAGTGGGAGGTCCGCTTCTCTAAGAGTTCTTCTTGGTTGTGGGTATTGAAGGTTCGTGGGCCAGCCTTTTAGGGCTTAAGGAGTTGTGGTCAATTCTAACGGTGATAGACTAGGGTTTGAGCTGCTTTGGACAATGCGAATCTAGAAGAATATGGACCAAACAGAGACAAACAAGGGAAGAAAAAAATAGAAGGGGATGCAAATAGAGAGTGTTCAGAGGAAGAGTCGAACCAGGTCAAGGGAAAAACAGGCCAAACATATATATTCTTGAGATATGACAACCAATTTTCCACGATTTTGTGGATTGTAACAGGATTGTAATAGATTTAGTGTCTTCTTTTTATTTAGTTTGTTGTTGAAACAAATCACACAATGTGTGGATCCACATAGATGTAATCAGTTTTATGTAAATGTTTGAGAGCTGTTATAAATCCATGTATGTCCATAGAGGCAGAAAGTATTGAGAGAGGTTGAGTGTGTGTAAGCCTCATCTGACTTCGATGTAATATCTTCCTTGAACTATAAATGAACTATAAATAAACTGAATATCATTGTCTTTCCCTTCTCAAAGGTTTTACCACGTAAAATTGTTGTATTACAATGTGTGATTCCTGATTGCTCTATTTTGTAACTGTTCCATTTAAATCCATTTCGATTTATGCTTCCACTGCATAACAACAAGTGGTATCAGAGAAAGTAGAGCAGGTGCAACATGTGTGCTAATTCGAATTGTTTACAGATCTTTGTGATTGCAAGAAAATTTGGATGTTTTTTTGGAAGGTGTGGGAAGGAAGATCTGAGTACTGAGGAGGCCAGACGTTTTCACGATATGATAGAGTGGATATAGTTCTTTTTAGTACACTGGCAGTCCCTAGGCAGTTTGAGGGGCGCTCCGACGCTCACACACTTCGGAGATCCAAAATTTTCCCACTTTGACGTGTGAGAGCTCGCGGACAGGAGTGTCATAGTAAAGTGGCGCGCCCCCTTCAACTGAAGCAAAGCGCCATTCACAAACCTGGTGCTACACTGGTATCCCTAGAGGAGCGTTTGTATCAATGTTGGCACCCCCTGTGAAGCTAAGAGGAGCGTTGACTTATAAAAGCGATAAAAGTGGAGGTGGACGAATGTTGTTTCTTTTCGGAAAAGCTATAAAATTTTTCCTTTTACAAATTAAATGAAGTGAAGTGGACGTATATGTATTAGAAGTGGAGATTTATTTTATAAAAGGGGATTCGAGATATATTAAAATATTTTATGCCTTGAATCTTATTGTATATAGTCTCACTTTGAATTAAAACATTGTACCTTCAGAGTTTTTTTATTTTTTTAAGACACTTAGTCTATAAGTTTTGGTATTTGGCGCTATTTTTGCAAATGACGAAGGTTCAGAGCTGGAAGTTTGAAGTGGAAAAGTTTAGTGGAAAAACCAACTTTGAGCTTTCTAATCTCAATATGTGAGATATATTGGTGCAAAAAGGGTTGCAAAAAACATTGACAAAGGACAAAGAAAATAGAAAGCATGACAAATGATGAATGGGAAGTAGTGGACACAAAAGCACCCAGTACCATTCTCTTATGCATGGAAGATGAAGTTCTGTTTAATATCGTAGGAGAGGATACAACAATAGGCTTATTAAACAAGATGGAAAGCCTATATATGATGAAGTCGTTGACGAGTAGAATTTTCTTGAAGAAATAATTATACAGTTTGCGAATGAAACAAGGTATGAGAGTTGTTGACTATTTAAATACCTTTAATACCCCTATAGTTCAATTGACTAGTATGGAAGTTAAATTCAAAGATGAAGATAAGGATATTACACTATTGTGTCTGTTTCCTGAGTCTTGGGATAGTTTAGTCACCTTTATTAGCTTTAGCTCAACATATGTTTTAGATTATGAATCTATTGTTGGAGCTTTCTTGGCTAAGGAGGTGAGGAGAAAATCTAGTAAATAGACCTCAACTTCAGAGGTCATGTTGGTTAGAGGATGTTGGTCAGAGCTCAACCCAAAGAAAAGGAGAAGAATCAAAGAAGTTCTTCACGATGTAAGTCAAGGGAAACAAAGGGTAGAGTAAAATGTTGGTACTGTGGCAAAACAAGGCATCTCAAGAAAGACTGTTGAAAAAGAAAATAATATGAAGCGAACTCTGCGATAGAAGAAAATTTGGCTGCAACAAATCCATGTACGATTGTTGAAGTTTTATCCATTTCTAATAGCTTACAATATCAGGAAAAATGGTTTTTAGATTCGCGTGCCTCCCACCACATGTGCTCACATAGAAGCTAATTCATTTTGTACCAATCTATTGATGAGGGTGTAGTGTTTATGGGAAATATTTGTCCCTGTAAAACTATTGGGGTTGGAAGTATTAGAATCAATATCTTCGATGGTAGTTTTAGAGAACTAACAAATGTTAGATTTGTAGTTGAGCTTAAAATAAATTTGATTCCATTAGGAGTTTTGGATTCTGGTGGATATAATTATGCAGTTCAAGGTGGAACATTCAAAGTGTCGAAAGGAAGTTTAGTAGTGATGAAGGAAACAAAGGTTGATAACCTTTATAAGTTGGAAGGCAGTACTAAATTCACATCTGAGGTAACAAATGTATCTTATTATTTATGGCATAAGCAACAAGGTTATATGAGAAAGAAAGAGTTGCACAACTATAAGTTTCTTTCAGTCTTAGAATCATTGTTTCTAATTTTTTGTTTGTTTATATCTATATTATTTATTATGATGGAGAAAATGGATGTAATGTGTGGGATGCTACTTCCTACAAGATCATCATTAACAAAAATATAGTGTGTGTGGAACAACCATAAATGTTAGTTCAAAATCGTAGTGGTAGATTTGTTTGCATGCTAGAGGATTCATTGTATAGCCAAATGGTACCCATGAAACTGTACAAGAGGTTTGAATCCTTCCGGTGAGCCAAAAGTTTTCAAGGGGTAAGCATGAATATACTGTTAATAGTACATTCACTATCCTAATTTTATTTGTTGATGATATGATTGTTGCAAGCTAAATCATGGTTAACATGAGTAAGATAAAGGATTAGTTGGACAAGACATTTTAGATGTAGTTCGACAAGACATTTTAGATGTAGGATCTCTTGTGGTTAAATTTCAGTATGAACATCATGAAACCAATTAATCTCCATTTTTCTTTCCATTATAAGTTTTATTCAAGTTTAGGTCTTGTTTATAATGAAGAAAAAGTTATGTCTCATATACCTTGTGTTATTTTAGTAGGAGGTTTGTTTGATGTGATGAAATGGTTAAAACCAGATATTTCACATTAAGTTGATGTTATCAGACAAATAAAAAACTCAGGTGGAGCAATGAAATGGGTGCTTCAAAGTTTTAGAGGCACAAGTGTCACCTATAATGGTTTCAATTGTTTAGTCTGTGGTAATTATAATTTAGATTTTGCAGGTGTTTTGGATACAAGGAGATCTACCTCAACATATGTCTAAAATCATTGTTTTGGAAGACATGTTGGAGGTGGAGTGATCGCTCGGAAAATCCATATTCTAGCAAATTATATAGATCTGTTCCCGAAACCAGTGTTATTAGATAAGCTACAATGGTGCTTGTCTTCTTTTGGCGTGCAACATAGGTGATGAATAAACTAGAAAATGATATTCAGGTAAATTTCTGTCAAGATGGATATTGTTGAGATATGGCAAAAAAATTTCCACGATTTTGTGGATTGTAGCAGTTTTAGTGGCTTCTTTTTATTTAGTATTTTGTTGAAACAAATCACATAATGTGTGGATCCACATAAATATAATCAATTCTATGTCACTGCTTCAGAGTTGTTATAAATCCATGTAATCCCATAGAGACATAAAGTCTTGAGAGAGGTTGAATATGTGTAAACATGATCTGGCTGATGTAATATCTCCCTTAAATGATAAATAAATTGAATATCATTGTCATGTGAATTTTTCCCTTGTGAAGGGTTTTACCACATAAAGTTGTTGTGTTACAATGTGCGATTCTTAATTATTCTATTTTTTATTTTTTAATTGTTCCATTTAAATCCTTTTTGATTTATGCTTTCGTTATAGAACAACATATAATTCCATAGCATGCCCCTCAGTAATCAACAACATACGATGGGGTTTTATTGGTTGTAAGTAAAGTTCAATTTTCTTTGTAGAGAAGGATGGAAACTTGGTTGAATGCACTTGAGTCTTAGGGAACCAACGTAAACGTGATCATTATCAACAAAGGAAATGTTCTTGTGAAACAAGAAGCCAAGATTGAAGATGAATAAATGTAGAACTGAAACTAGTGGAAGCACTCTTTCTATGCATCTCTCGGGCACTCTCTAGGGAACTTGTTACAAGGTATTAACTTATATTTTATGTTGGTAATATTACACATTATATTGGTAAGTTTTGGTTCCCATCTTTGAAGAGTATGGAGAGTAGTTTGAAGAGTATGGAGAGTAGAGGTGTTTTTTTTTTTTTTTTTTACATATTCATATTTAATTTATTTTAAAAAAATAGATTTTAAAATGAATAAATAAATTAATCTTTAAAATAAATAAATTAATTAAACTTTCAAATAAATAAATAATTAGAATTTAAGATAAATGAATATGTGATATTTAATCTATTATAAAAAATAGATTTGAAAATAAATAAATAAATTGGTCTTTAAAATAAATAAATAATTAAAATTTAAGATAAATGAATATGTGATATTTAATCT
>JASDQU010682948.1:47557-66371 GCA_032191745.1 Picea mariana
TGTATCCAACTGCTAGTCGACCGATTGTATCTAGCTGCTATAGATTACTCAACCGACTATCTCCAACTGTTGGTTGATCGTTTGAGCGACTCTCTCTAGCTGTTAGTCGATTTCTTGACTAACTGTCTGTAGTAGAGGTGTAATGAACCATCAAAACTTGAGGTTACAACAATTTTTAAATACTACAATGGTTGATGATTGTTGTGAATTATGAACCCATTCCCTAAGAGATAATGTTTCCACTTATTTATTGCTTGTACAAGGGCATAGAGTTCTTGATCATATGTTGGGTAATTCAACACTGCTCCATGAAACAATCCTAAATGGTAACAAACAAGTGCTCCTCCTTGCATAAGGATTTCTCCCATGGGATATCCACTTTCATCAATCTCAATTTCAAGTATTTGTTGCAAATTACACATGGATAGAATGAGTTCTAGTTTTATTTCTCTCTAAAGTCTTTAGAAGACTTATGTTGTTGTTTTCCTTAGTGAAAACTCTTCCTTTCTGTTGCTACAACATGAAGAGTCGAAACAACTATTGAAAAATATGTAGTAAATTTTCACAAATATCATGTCATGCCCATTAAACTTCTTACCTCTATCATGTTGGTAGGAGAMTTGCACTTATTGATGGCTTCAATCTTTGTTGGATATAATCAATTCTCTTCTAGCAATCAAATATTTGAGTTAAACTAGGGATTGCTTATGAAAGTCACACTTATTTAGATTACCTAACAACTTATGCTTATTGAGTATGTTTAGTGYTTGCGATAAATGTTATATATTCTCTTCCTAAGTAGAGATGAATATTAAAATGTTTAAATAAAATATTGCAAAACAATCTAAAAATAGTTGCAACACATCATTCATCAAACACATAAAATTAGTAGGCACATTACAATATCCAAAATAAATAACTAACCATTCATACTTATCGACCTATTGCATTTTAAATATCGTCTTCCAAGCGTCTTCTTCTTTTAGTCATACTTGATGATAGTCTAATTTGACATCCATATTTGTGAAGAACTTGGCTTGTTGCAACTAATCCAACAGGTTACCAATCCTTGGGAATGTATAATGAATTTTGGTGGTCATCTTATTCAAAGATTAGTAGTTTGTACACTTCCTCTAGCTTCCATCCTTGTTCGGCACTATGGTGATGGGCGAGCACAAAGACAAAGTGTTTTTATTTATGGCTCCTTTCTCCAAGAACTTCTTTACTTCATTGAAATGATCGTAAGGATTACTGATACAATCCAATACTAGGAAAAGGAGATCTTAACAACAATTGATTCTCATGTTCAACTTCCCTCTTAGGTGATAGTCCTTAGGGTTCTTGAAATACTTCTTGGTATGCATTAATCAACTATTTTCAATTGTTGCCTATGCTTTCTATCACATCCTTCTAAATATGCTCTTATCTCCATCTTGTCGTCTCCCCACTGTTTCTCTTCTCTTAAAAACACAACATAAACTTCTTGTTTCCAATGATCAACCTCCTAACTTGGTTTGCACTTATCAATGAGAGTTTAGATTTGAATTTATGTGCATTTACCATAAATTATGTTACATATTTAAAAAAAGGTCATTAGTTGACCCTTTGTATGAACACAATATCTCTTATATAGATATACGAGCTTCCCACTATGACTTTGCATACATCCAATGGAGTCACATCTTCCTGTACTTCACCGTCAAAACTATGTTAATGGAAAATCTAAATTTGCACTTCATGGTGACTCTCAAGTCCATATATTGCCTCACCCATCTCAATGGGTATGGATGAGGATGGTCGTGCACTTATTTTCCAATATTTTCAATCAACTGGGTAGAAATTAGGTTGGACTAAGATCCTTTGGGCTAAGATCAAACAAACAATCTACTTTTGTGTGCTATATTGGATCCTCACATGAAAGATTCTAGTCATGTCTCTTTCTTTCTTTGGACTTAAAGTAATCTACTTCTCTCAAAAGGGAGGATATTGTAAGTTTTCCTTAATGTCTAAATGTTTGTTGATTTTTTGTTTAACATCTACAACGAAAAAATCATTCTTCTTCTTTAATTATTGTTTGGACCATTTGGGATGCACTTTAGGGTGCAAATGAATATCAATTCTCCTCTGTGTGGCCATGAACATCACAATATTTAGTAGGGATTAGATGAATTATTTGGGCCCCAAAGAAAAAGTAAGATGACATAAAATGAATCCCATGCCTTGATTCACGAGGATCATTTTGTCATGACTCTCTATCCTGACTACAAAGGCCATAATGATAGGGTAATCATTACAGTAGAAACTAGAGTTTCAGGTTATAATCCATACACATTGGATGCACAATTAGACACTGAAGAAAAGTATTATTGTGACAGATTTGGTGCCATTTCTGAATACTACTGGCAACCTATACAAACATATTTTACAACAGTGAAAAAAACAAAAATGTCAATAAAGGGTTTCACTCCAGATTTTCCTCTCTACCTCAATGGAACCAAAGCCATTGTAAATTTGTATAWTTTTGATACAGGTTATGACATASTACTTGGACATGATTTCGTAAACAAATATCTCCCTTTAACGATTGGAACAAGCCAAGTCATGTTCACTATACAAGGGAAAAGTATAACAATCCCAAGCAAGAAATCATATGAAAATAAAGTGCAAGACATAATAACTATTTATGATGAAGTAGAACTTTCTATTGACAAATTGGCAAAGCTAAAAAAGATAGTTAGACATGATGAGATGCATGGATTAGAAGTGATCCATGACACAAAGAAGGAATTKGAAAATGATTGCACCTTTGACTATCCAGATGATTTCTGGATGAGAGAACAATATTACATAGATATTCCATATTTTGAAGGATATTGTGACAAACCTAAAAAGGCTTTTGCAAATCATATGTCCCCTACATAATTAAAATACTCTAAAAAAAAAKTTAAACTACTAAAGATAAAACTRATAGAGTCTAGTCGTAGCCCTTGGGCCAACTGATGGGTAAACTATATACCTTAATTTCCCTCGATTAAATTATCGACTAGGGTAAGTAAACTTTGAGTTGTAACACAATATGTGTGAAGATAGAAAGGAAACTAACTTCTTATGAGGTCCAAAAAATGAATTATCTAGGCAAGAGAATGGTTTACCCTAAGGATCAACACTATATTTTCAATCTACAATTCTATTTTAAAAGATGATTTAAAAGACTATAAACAAGATGAGATCTGTTTGGACAGTAAACTTTATTTTAAATGTACAGAGCAGTCTATGACTATGAACAGTGAACTCATTACTCTAAGTAAACATTCCTTGAACATAAATAAGCTATCTTTCCTTAAAAGCAATCCTTTGAAGTGAATTCTATCCTTAAAGTAGTTTTTCAAGATTAAATCAAGAACTCACAATTAATTCTATTCTACAGAAAATAAACCACATCATTACACTAATCTTACTGACTGAAAGTAAACAACATCATCTAATTTACACTATCCCACTAAAGAAGGAAAACAACATCATCTATCTGTGTCTACAATGACAAATTATATCATGATGACATCTAAATATAGTGGTTGTGTTTACGATGGTGAATTATATCATGATGGTATCTTAGCACTACTGATAATTCAAATGGAATCAATTCAATGTTAATTTCTATAGAGACATGCAGAGTATGAACAAAACAGTCTACTGAAATATTTGCCATTAAGGAAATATGAGATACATGTTCTTGTGATTGATCAAACCTATGAACAACTCTTAAAATCATAAATAACACTATTGTACTTGAACAAGAAATGATTCAATAAAATTATGCTACTGTACTTTAAATAAGGAGAATAATAATCATACAACCCTGCAGAGGTTAGTTTAATCTAATTTAATTATAGAGAAGATTCATGTTTACAACATAGTATAAGTAATTAAAGTGAATAAATATAGTGAGATTTACAATAAGAAAAGAGTGATTAACACAACTGAGATTCATAAAGGAGTTATAAAGAAATGACTGCAAAAGAGAGATTATAACATTAAAGAGAGATTAGAACAATTATAAAGAAATAAAATATACAGAGGAATTAACAGGAAATGACTGTAAGAAGGAAATTAGAACAGTTCCTGCAAAAGACAGGTTAGAAATATGAACATACAAGGAAATAAGACACACAAACTACTAGTGCCCCCCCTGAGAAGTTGTGGTACTCCAACTCATGAATTGATTACAAACTCAACTTAATTCATAAACTTGCATTGAAATGAAGAACATAGCTAAACTTTACACTGAGATCTTCAATAGCCTGGTACCAAAATCTGTACCTGATTTGTCTTAGCCTCATGGGACTAAGACTCCCTCTCACATGGGGCCTCACATGACGTGCCTTAGGAAACCTGCAGGGGTGCCTCAAGTGACACCCTCAATCTGACTTGCGAGGGCCTGCTAAATTAGGGTTATAGAAAAACCCTTGCACTCTGCAACTCTGTAACTTTCTCTCTATCCTCACACTTTCTCTACTGCCTCAGAATTGGTGTCAGATTCTCCAATAGACCAAAATATTAGACCATAACATTCACAAGATATATATTTAATGTAAGTGTGTGTGTCCTTATGAGAAACTCCTTGAGGTGTTTATATAATTTTTCATTGTAACATCTTTCCTTAATCTTAGGGCGTCTAGTACTTTCTTGTCATAACCACTTTACCCTTTCAATAATGACTTGTAACCAATTAGAGGCTCCTTGATCATTCTCCGAGGCTTCTAACTTTACAAGGCCATATATCCCTAACCGTGAGGAACCATGTGGTGTACCACTTATCACCGGAAATGGAACGACAAAGACTATCCATCTATGAGTGTCTTACTTGCATTTGCAATGTCCTTCATGTCCATGTTCCTCAACCAACGTAGAGTACCATAACCACATAAATGGGGCTTCATGTAGACTTCATCAAATGCACCCATCACATATGCTGACATCAATCACTCCATCAATTAAAACTAAATCACCATCAATCTCAACAATATCTCTAGGGATTCCGGGATTTTCCAAGGGTTGACATCAATGCCAACCAATTATCCAACATTATGGTGTGACCCTTGGAACCAACGATAGAGTTGATTTCTATGATTTGTGGAATCTGATAAAAACAACAACAAATAAATGTATTAAAATATTACAAGTGCCAAGTGACTCCAAAAAACCGATGGACTCGGTTAGTAGCAAGTGCTAGATCACTAATACGGCTCTAGAAACTATCATGAATAGAGTGTTGGAGGAAAAAAACAAATTGATGTAATCTTTTTTACACATATATTAAAATAATTCAACTCAAAAGATAATGCACTATCTAAGGCTGCTCTCTCTTTACATGAAGGATCATTGGCTATGCAAGCATTCAATGTGGTAGACCCATTTTATGAATATATCTTGTCAATATTTTAATGTGTTACAAGAATCTTATTCTAAAGTAATGAAACATTGATAGTGTTTTTTTTTAACTAATGTTTCTTAGAAGTTAAGAGAGGAGGTATATGGAATTGTTCTAAATCATGGATGACTATAATAAGTAGTTTTTGGTAGGATGTAGACTTTTCTGAATTTTGGACAAGAGATGAGAGGCTATATGATGTATATTTTGATTTCAATCTTGAAATATAAAATATATATTTTTTTCTTGGAAAAAAAGAAAAGATAAAGGGGAAAATTTACTATTGTAATAAGTGATTTTCATATTTGTAATTTTCTTGGGAAGTGTGCCATAAGGGATGAAACATTATTTCATTGTAGTACACTTGATTGGTATTTATTTTCTTGGGATGACTTGTGATTTGGGTTCAATAGAAGATAAGTATTTGATGTTGTAACTTAACATTTTAGATTCAATCATAAGGTTGAAAGTTCATAGGAAATAGACAAGAGAACCTCAATATTGAGGTGAAATTTTTGAATTTGCGTTGAGCCAAAATTTTCACATGGTATCATTACTGATTTGATTAAAATTTTTCTCTTGGTGAAGAGTTATTTGGATATTTCAGTTGGAGGTACTTAACCTATTGTATTTTGTTGGGTGTGAAACTCTAGTGTGCTTGGGAGGAAGCATTTGAACCCTATAATGGGTTTCTACTTGATTAGTTGTTGGTATTTTACTTTGAGGTTGATTTATATTTGCAGGGATGACTACTTTCGGTCTTAGAGAGTGTGACAAATTGGAGAGTGCTTTTGATTTCATACCTTAGAAGTGAAATCTACAAATAATTTTGGAGGAGGCTAAGATTTGGGAGTATGTTGAGAAAGAGATCATCACCTATCTATCAGAAACTGTTAAAGAAGGAGACCAAGGCAAAGATAATAATTTCTTATTTGGTGAAATACCATTTGATCACTCACATTGTGGAAAACATGACTGATAATTTGATGTATGAGGCATTTGTTATTTTATATCAAAGTTTAAGTGTCTTTAGACATATTCTCTCGAGGACAAAAATTTCAACAGTTTGCATGAGTAACATAGATATGGTGGTGAGCTATCTAGACAAGGTCATAGAGTTGAGATATTAGTTGATTCCCATAGAAACAATAGTAAAGGATAAGGATTTAGTGTCTATTTCCTTAAATGGACTTGCTCCATATTGTAAAGATTTTTTCCAAGGTGTTTTTTCTCATGAGCATTTACCTAATCATGAGAAGCTTTGGGATAACTTTGTGTAGGAAGAGATAATGTTAGAATATTATTTATAAAATAAAACGAAGTATAAGACCTAGTTGACATTTGGTAGGACAAGGAAGGGAAACAAGAAAGGATATGAGATGGGTAAGAATGAATAATTAAGCCAAGGTAAGAAGGATATGAGTAAGGTGAAATGTTTTAGGTGTCACTAGTTGGGATGTTATACTATCCAATATTTATAGAAGAAGAGGAGGATAGAAAACCAACAACAATAGGTTGCGGGGAGTGCATGTACTGTAGTAGGAGTGAATGAGTTTCCATCCTATCTTGAGACCACCTTATCCACGACCTCTTATTTATCTTCTAACTCTATGTCAATTATTACATGGTAAGTGGATAATGGGGCATTGAGACATATGACTTGTGACAAGAAACTATTCAATATGATTCATGAGAAAGATGGAGGAATGAGAGTGGACTTGGGTGATGATGCCACTTATCTTATGAAATGATTGAGCTCCATTTCCTTTTGGATACCATCATGTGTCGAGTTGAATGATTTTTTGTTTGTTCTTAGTGATGGGACAAAGAATAGCAACAATAATGTTGCACTCCTTATTTCACACTTTAAACGTAAACCCATGGGTAATACAAACTTAAGAGGTGATATGCACTATATGTGTATGTTAGCACTAGAAGTCACCCTCAGATTGCATAGAAGGTAAGCCCAGTACCCATCGGTTCATACAGTAAATTTAAATGAGTTTTAGATGATCAAATGGAGAGGAATCAATGATAATAATGTTCTAACTCAGAAATCTGGACTAGCATGCATAAGAAATTGAGGTCTGGAATCAACTTTAGTTAGTAAGTTAGAGTAAGGGTGAATAGAGGGAAGAATTTTGTGAGGAGAGTGTAGAGGTCTGCTGTGGACATCAGGTCTTTCAGCAGCCTAAGGAGGAAAAACTTAAACGGAAGATCCTCTTGAATTCAAATCTCAAAGAAACTGAAAGAAATTATAACAACACTATAATATAATATTCATCATAATATAGTCATAAAAATCCATGTGAATCAGTTAATCATGAACTCTCTCAGTATCAGAGGAAAATAAGATGGAGCAAGAAAGATGATTTAAAATTAACCATAATCTCTAAAAAACAAATACATAACCAGAGAACCAATGCTCTTCATAAAAATATTACAATAGACAGGAGCCTAGCTCAACCATTCGACCTTAACAAAATATCAAAACTGTCTATAAATACCTAGAAATGCTGCAACCACTAGGAGTGTGATCGAACCACTGCCTTCAAAGCCTTCAGTCGGTGCATGGTCTGTCAGATTTTGCAGGTTTTCTCATGTCAGACGCAAGCCAGGAACAATTATGTGCTTTACAGGAAAAATTGCCCTAAGGAAGCTTAGAATCGTCAGCGTGCCTTCATGGCTGCGCTCTGCAACACTTTCCATTTATGGGGTGAGACGAGGTCTCAACTGTCACCCCCAAATTTCAATAACTACCTTCATTGGGATCAGGACAAGGCATGACACTCATGAATGTTTCCAGGCAGTGCCATATGAATTTTTTGAGTCAATCCCGACGTCTCGAGGCCAAGAAGATCTTCTTCTCTGACCAATATGAACAATTTCGGTCTTTGGCACAACTCCTCTCCATCGCTCCATCTTCAATGTGACCTAGGGCCATGACCCTATGCAATTGCACGATTACAGGCGTGACCAAGGGTGGTTTGAAAGCAAACCGCTTTTGTCCCTGCAATTCACCATGAACCACCACGAGACCCTTTCCAAAACCACAGATCCAATTGGGGCCTGCCCTTGAAATTTTAAAATGTGCGTACCTTCCGACCCCACAATGGAGCATGATTGTYGATCTTATGATCTGAGATGAGGCTTCCTGATCAACGACCCAACTCTGGCACTTTAGATCGACRGATCAGATCTTCCCTCTTCGAATCAATGACTAAGATCTGCTTCGCGAATCAACCTTTGGGAATTTCAATTCTCAAACCACATTTCCCTCTAAGAAAAACCTCCAGAACTGAGGATTTGATGACCCATGGAATTCTGGATTTGGACGACCGAGATCCACTTCGGGTCTCCGGGACTTTGGGAAAATCAAAACTCAAATCTGGCTTACTTCTCCATGCACTTTTACCTAGAGCTGTGGATCTGATGACATGTGTCTCTGACTGATCAAAGAATCAGATCCATTTTGGGCCTTCGAGACTTCGGCCCTTCGAGATTTCTAAACACTTCTCATTTTAAATCTCCCGAATCTCATTTCTCTGAAGGCTTGGATCAACTGCCACCTGTCCCCTTTAAGATCAATGACTCATATTCACTTCGGTGCCTTTTGTTCTGGCACTATACTTCACGCAAGTTTGCACTCCCAAATGTTCGTGAGCCGTTGATCTGGACTGTTCCCAGAATATTCACCACTGAAATATTAAAACTATCTTTTTCTTACGCTTCAATATCGAAACAGACTGTTTAAGAAAGCTATGCTTTGTGTTCATGGCTGTGATGTGTGTTGTTCCAGAGTCTGTACTTAAGGCTTAGAAGTACAGTGTCTAGGCATCCAAAAGTGGTTAAAGGGTGGAGAAGAGAGAAACGTCAACCTTCGACAAAGGAAGCTAGGGAAGATTTCTACGTTGGCGTTGTCTAGCTTCCAACTGTTCCTACATGGTTATATCTTGTTCAATCGCTGCCCATGAACGTTCGAGTTCGACCCGGGCAGTAGTGGTTTTCAGAATAGTGTCGAAAAGGTTTAAGGCAATGTGTGTTTGATTTGATAATCCGGGTTCGATATTGGGCTGTGTTGGTACATGGACAGTCATGGAGGAACAGTGAAAAGGGAAAAACTTCAGAGAGAAATTAAGTGTTGTCTCAATTTGGTCGTATAAAAGAGAATTTACGGTTTCAGAAATAAAATGGGGTGCAAATCAAAGGCTCTTTCCCGTAAATGAGTTATATCTTAATAAAAGGTATGAGGTGGGAGAAAAACATTTAGCTGTCTATGGTGTAAGGCTCCTATCAAAGGGGAATCTCACATATAAACAGGAGAGGAAAACAATAAGGAAATAACCCGATGTAGCATAAAATATATATAGACTTCTGAAAGTGTTGACTGGTCTTACACCTGCTAATAGCTGGTATAGAGGAAAAACAACAAACAATTACAGAAAACCAAAATTCATTCGCTATAGTAGTGGTCGTACTAAATTATAACGAAGCATTCATCAGTTATGAATATGAGATGAAATGAAATATGAGATACAAGAGAACAAACTCATAACACAGTCCTGACGGAATTGAGAATCTTCAGATTTGCTTTGTATTAACTCTCAAAATGTAAAAACTCTGTTACAATCGACACAAAAAGGTCCAGCCTTTTTTCCTTCTTTCTATGGTATATTTATACAGTTTACAATAAAATAGAATCTCAATCGTTACAAAATTTTGGTTATGATAGGGAGGAGAGCAATCGCTCCATTTCTTCTTCTCTGTCTTCACTTGGTGCCAGACGTTTGTCCTCGCGCGTGCTCGGTATAGGTGACACATCTTTCAACCAACTGAGATATTAGCCTCGACGGTTCTGCTTGACAACTGGCTTAAAAAAAGTAACATTCTCGGGCTAACTGCGGCAGCCTGTCTTCCATCTCTCTGTCTATGATGCCAATAATGCATAATTGCGCGCTTGGTTTGATCATACATTTGTCTATTTGGACTATGTCTGCCATAGTCACTTGGGAGATCTCAGCCGAATCCCTTTCTTCTTTTTCCTTTAAATCAAGCGAGATTTTTTCCATATTCATTTGAATCAAAGCCTCGGCACTACCTCTACTATCAATGTCTAGCAGATCCCCATCTATAGAACTGAAAGCCTCTTCCAAGGCATTTGTTACCTTTTTGGCTTGCAGCTTGCCTTCTGAGATGCTGTGCTCGCATTCTTTCAATAGAATGTTTCCTCTGGTTTTCTCCAAAATGGTGAACCTGGGAGTACTTCCCAAATCCCTGTTGTTTGTGGCTATCACAGACTCTTGGAAGGAAACCTGTGCTACTCCAACTTCCCTTTCTCTAGCAGATAAGTTCTCCGAAACCTTGTTGACTAGCAAACCATTGTCTCAGATCGCTTCTACCTTGCCGAGTAAATTTCGTTGGGCCGCAGAGACTCTGCCTCGAATCTCCATCGCCTGGGACTGAAACATCCCGATATCTGTCACCTTGCTTTCGACGATTTCCACCCTAGCCTGCAGATGTTGGATTAAATCTTTTTGCTGACTCGCTTGCATCTGACCATCCCGAACCACCAGCTGCGCTTGTTCGAGCTTAGACTTGAGCAACTCTATCTCATTTTTATCGGCCAACCTTGCTTTCTCTATGCCCACACTCGCCTGGTCTTTGGCAGTCTCTGTTGCTGTGGCTAGTCTAGCTTCCAGGGTCTTGATGAGATGATTCTTTCTTTTCAGCTAGTTTTTTAGAAGCCCGACTAAAAACTGATTCGCCGAGGCATATGCTCCTAATGTCCCTGCTATCTCAGTCGCGAATTGTTCATTTTTCTTGTCCTTCCCATCAGTTATGACTTTGTATTTCTTAGCTGTCAACTCCCCTTCCTGGTAAAATTCTCTCTTTACCACTGCTTTTCTCTTCTTATCGAATAAGAACTCATTCAGAGGGAGCTCTTCTACCCTTATAGGCCTCAATTCTTCATTGAAGATCCACCCTGCGTCAATATTTCCTTGAGTCGACTGCAAGGGAGTAACTGATGTGATAGGTTCTCCGACTTGCTTTGCTGATTTTCCCGAAGTAGTAACCGGACTTTGCTTCTTCGGAGGGTCGGGAGTCTTTTTTTCTGCTTTCAGAATCTTGGTTTGCTCTCCCTCATCCTGGTGTTTTTCTTGATCGGGGTTCGCATCCTTAGAGCCTTCAACATCCTTTTGTTTGACCTCCGCCGTAGCTGGACTCTTGCCCCGCAACACTGCGGGAAGACAACTGCGTCGATGTTCTTGGAACTTCAGAACATCGGCTCTCTCCTTGGGTGCCAAGGTTTGTATCTGAGCTAGAATCTCGGCGTAGGAACTTGCGCCTCAGAAAATGTCATCCGAGGGTGAATTCTCGTGCTCAAATCTTTTGAGCCTGCAACTGGACAAATGATTGCTCACGACCCTTTGCGGATCGTGCTTCTTGTATTCAATGAGGAACAAATTTAGGTCTTCCAGGGCTGCTGCCTCAGCTTTGGCATGCCCGAAATCTAATAAAGAATAAGAATTTAAATGAACAGGAAAAGGTGGCCATACCTTCTTTGAGTATCCCTTAAGCTCCTTGCTTATACCACCGATTACTGTTTGTCTGGCAACCTCACGGCAAGCCAGCTTGTCGGGAATGAACAATGGCAATGCATGCAGGGGAATGGAAGCCCCGAAAACTCCGAGGTATGAAAATTCGGCTTCTACATACCAGTCTGCTATGCTGCTCAGATTGTTTACTATACTGTCCGAGATTCTGGGTGGTGGGTGACCGAAAATAGTGACATGTAGAGGCACCATCAGCCAGTTGAAGATTTCGTACACAAAATTTGCAGCTTTGTTTTCCCATAATTTTGAATGATAGACGTGTATGGGCTCGTCTTCTACTGGAGTCCAACTCCAGCTCATTAAGGGAAATGGTGTAAAAAAACAAACGACGTCCATAATGTATGCAGACATGAAGAATGAAGATGCTTTTCTGCTATCTTTCTGCGCCCGATACTCTGTGACCCGACTGGTCAAGCTGTCGGACAACATTTTCGCCCAGTCGAAAGAACTGCCTTCGGTGACCCGAAACATTAGAGGCACCCACGGAAGAAAAAAATGTGAGGTGTCCTCTTTCCTGTATAGCCTACATGTCATCATGGCAACATACTTGTACTGTGGCTCTAAGGAAGCTATTGAATATATGCCGTGGCTATCAGCCCTGAACTTTGCGGCGTGAGAAACCCAATCTCTTATTAAACTGGACATGGTTTTATCATACTGTACGCATTCCTTCTGCTTGAACTCATCCAAGAATTCGATGCCATATGTATAGTCGAACGTTGAGGGCAGCTTATACATGGCTTGCARATGTTCYGGCCTGAAAGTCCCGATGGTGACTTTCTGCTCATTCATGATGGTTCTRGTCGRTATGTCCACATGGTCTAATGCCCATCGGACCATGTCATAATATGGAAGCAATCGTGGCCTGGCTGCTATTTTGTGCATTCTGGATTGGATGACGATCTTATACTTGGTGGTTATATCATCTTTTTCGTTGTCTCTGGAATCATCGAAATAATCCACCAATTCAGCCTGCAGAACATCTGAAACGGATGACCAATTCGGGACCGAGTCAATACTTCGAGGCGAAGTATCAGCGACGTTGTCCGAGCCTTGTCCTGAAACCTCAACACTGGCTTTGGATGCTTTTCATGGAGCCATGGCTGGAGATTGTGTTTTAGCTCTTCTGCAATAGAAATACGTATACATACAGAAGTCATCTTGCTCAGCGATAATGTGCTCTGCGTAATGTAGAAATGAATTTGTTAAAATGCATAACAACTCTTATATATATTCGAAAACTCGGTACCTTTCAGAACAGGCCTGTCAAATCATTTTTAGAAATAAATCTTGCCATAAAAATACGATCTTTATTTGTCGATTTGCCCTATTTCCTAATTAATGCCATAAATTTTGGCGGTTTGAAATATCAGTTGGCGCATGAAAGGAATAAGGCTACCTCGTAAAACATGCAAGCATCAAAACATGGGATAAATTGATTTATCTTAATTAATCCAGTTTTACCGACGTTAATTTATCTTTCGCCACTCATTGTATCGAGAATTTTTCTTTAACACTTTGAACCTCTAACACTCGAGATTGCGATGATCGATTTTGGTTAATAAAAATGTAATCGTGATTAGGGGCTCAATTAATTTCATAATTATTATATTCGCCATATCGCGACTCGGAGCTTCGAAAATAAGTTTATGGGAGGTTTGCACGTCGAGCTGCAAAACCACAAGATCGCGATAATATGACTTGGATTTAGTGATTAATTAATTAGGTTTATATCCTTATCGTGACTTCGTGAGTCGGGGTTGAGATGGTGTAACTTTTAAAAAAAGAAAACGCCGAGTGGCGAATTGCCGACATAACTTTTACGATGGTTTTGCTTTTACTTTTAACCTTGATCCCGGGTTACTAAAATAAGGACCTCGTGTTCTCAGCTATTGGGGTTACGACAATAAACTTTTGGATTTGGTGAGCGCCGAGGTGCGAAAACCCCATGATGTTTAACTCATGGTTTAGGAAAACTCTACTCCCGTTACTACCCGGGGTGAAAAAATAAAATGATTTTATCGTTTCATAGCTCAGGACGTGTTAACTACGTGACTTATAGTATCCGACCTACAAGATCCCGAGGTAGAACAAAGAGGAAACATTTTTACGAAAGGTAGGACTCGTCGCGAGAGTACAATAATCATCGCTGCTCGCGTGATAAATCTTCAGAGATTTTGAAACCACAGACGGAACATACGAAAACCATCTTTCGATTTCAGACATAAAAAATGAAATTTGTGACGGGCTAAAAAAAAAAACAAAGGCGACTCCAACAACGTGCACAATCAAGGATTTGGAAGACTGGCTGCGAGCTGAGAAAACAAGGAGACCAGGGTGCACAAATGAACAATGGAAAACAAAAAATGGTTTTATCGGCCGAAGGGGGAAAAACTTCAAGACTCAACCTGCAAAAAGGATAGAGATAGAGAAAAACTACAGACTTAGGTAGAAACCACAAACCCACAGGACTCTGACAAGTTCATGTGATAACATTTGGCTCCACAGGGGATGGTATGCTCCCTGCGAGCTACCAAGAAACAATAGTTCTAGTGCCTTAGCTATTGGTTTATGGAGTCCCTTATTAAAACCAAAAGTAAAAGGAAAAAAAATATATATTTACAATGACATGGGAAGCCATTTTTGGCTCAAGTAAAAAACTTCTTCAAAAAATGCCCATTTACAGGGCTACCAAAAACTTCAACATCCTCCAAATCCTACAACTTGTAAGTGTTATTTGAAAAAACCTCAGAAATTTTGAAGGGGCGAATCCACAAGGCCTCAAATTTACCATGCTTGCCTTTATCTTGTTTAGGTGCATCCCACTTGAGTACTAGATCTCCCAGCTGGAAATCCTCTTTGGTCACCTTCTTATCAAAGGCCTGCTTGATCTTCTGTTGATGGTCATGTGCTTTTTCCAATAGTTTCTGTCTAGTCTGCTGCACTTATACCAGTTGATGTATTCTCCTAATCATATCATTTGGTCCTCCTTGATAGTCTTGGAAGAATTTAAACACAGGTAAGGAAAGCTGAGAAGGAAAAATGGCTTCAACTCCATATACAAGCTGGAAAGGAGAGATACCAAGAGATCTCTTTGTTGTCACTATGTCAGCCCATAAAGCAAATTTAAGCTTCGAATCCCATGCCTTCTTGTTGTCCTCTAACAATATTTTGATGATCTTAATAAGGCTCTTGTTAGAGGACTTTGCCAGTCCATTCCCTTTGGGATAGTAAGGAGTAGAGTGAATCAATGTGATTCCAAAATATTTACAAAACTTAATTAATGGTTCAATCTTGAAAGCTGCAACATTATCAGTGACAATTCTGTTTGGACAACCAAATCTTGCCATAATGTCTTCAAGAAAACCAATGATTATCTTGTGGGAAGAATTTCTTGTGGGGATGGCCTCTATCCACTTAGTAAAGTAGTCTGTGGTAGTCAAGATCCACCTATGCTGACCACTTGAAGCAAGATGAATTTCCCTAATAAAATCTAGGCCCCACTGCTAAAAGGGTCCTGAAGCTACCATGGGCTTTAATGGGAAAGACTTGAGCTGTTGATTTCCAAAGAATTTCTGACACTTGACACAAGATCTGATCTTTGCACAGACATTAGTGAAGAGACTAGGCCAAAAATGCCCAGCCCTAAGAATCTTGTAGGCTGTGGTTCTCCAGAAGTGATGCCCCCCACATAAATTGTCATGAAAATCATACATAATCTTTTGGGCTTCCTGCGGGTATAAACATATCAAAAACACTCTTAAAGGGTCTTTCCAATATAGAATGTGATCAATCAGATAATATTTAATTGATTTCAGCTTCAAAGCTCTTACCTTTCTCTTTTCCATGCCATCCGGAGGCTGTAACTTCTGTAGGAAAAATATAATGTCTTTGTACCAAGTGCATCTTGCCAACGGGAGTGTGAATTTAGGATCTTCATCAGAGAAATCAGCTTGCTGATTCTCTGAACAACTGTTGATGAAATTGACCCCCAAGGCTTTATAATTAGATTCAGCCAACAACCTAGCTAAATCTTGAGCTTTAACAAATTTGGTAGGCTTTATTTCAAGATCAAATTCAAGGATTTTGACAATCCACTTGCTCCTTCTTCCATCTATGTCAAGCTGAATGAGGATCTCCTTCACAGAGGCTAAAGGGACATATGCAATGAATTTTGAATGTAGCACATAAACTCTGAAAACTTTGAGAGCTTTAACCAAAGCATAGGCCTGCTTTTCCATGATGCCATACTTTATTTCAACATCTCTCAGTGCCCCACTGAAAAAGGAAATGGGATGCTATAACCCTTTGACATTTTTCTATAATAAAACAATTACTACTGTGTCAAATGAAGCAAAAGAGAAAATAAAAAACTCCTTGGAGTAGTTAGTACTGATGAGCACATGTTCTTCAGTGAAGGCCTTCTTTATTTGGTCAAAAGAGTTACGAGATTCAAAAGTCCATTTGATTTCATTTCCTTTCCTCAACATGGTTGTGATAAGATTCACCAACTCAGCAAAATTTGAAACAAACCTTCTCATAAAATTAATTTTCCCCAATAAAGACTGAACTTCTTTCTTGGATCTAGGGAGTGACAAATTTTGGATAGCCTCTACCCTAATTGAATCAATCCTTACTCCCTTAGCTGACACAATGTGCCCCAATAATTTCCCTTCTTTCATGGCAAATAATGATTTTTTTTGGATTTAGAGAAAGGCCAAATCTTCTACACTTCAAGAAGACTCTTTTCAGATGATCATAATGTTCTTTATCAGATTGTGAGAAATGTTATGTCATCCAAATAAATGACTACAAAATTGTCCTTCTCTCCAATAAAAGTTATTTCCATGGCTCGCTGAAAGGTTTCTCCTACATTCATCAATCCAAAGGGCATCTTAGTGTACATGAATGTACCCCAAGGAGGGGTGAAGGATGTCTTCTCTCTGTATTCAGGTAAGACCAAGAATTGATTGTAGCCAAAGAAGCCATCAATCATAGAGATTCTGGATGCACCCGTCACCCTCTATAATATGTGTTCCATCTTGGGCAAGGGGTAATTATCTTTCTTAGAGCTTCTGTTCAAATTTCGGAAATCAACACAAAGTTTGATTTCTCCATTCTTCTTTCTCACTGGAACCAAGTTGGCCACCCACTCATAAAATCTCAAAGGAATGAATCTGGGCATCCAAAAGTTTTTTTACCTCTTTCTCCATAAAAGGCAGTAGCATAGGATTTATTTGTCTCAATTTCTGCCTAAATGGTTTGGCTTCCTCCTTCAGTGGGATCTTATGCTCGATGATACTTGTGTCACATGTTCCAAGGTCTTCATATGTCCACGAAAACACATCAACAAATTCTTTTAACAACTCAGCGTATTTAACTCTTTGTTCTCTTGTCAGGCTGCTTGACAATTTGACAAATTTTGGGTCCTTCTTTGTACCAATATTACACTCAGATGCATCAACATCATCAGTTGAGCCTTTAAACTTTACTACCACATCGTTCCCATCGAACAATATTTCTAAAGGAACTAGTCCCTTTGGAATGTGGTTGTTAGGCAACTGAACAATATGGTGATTAGCAGTTTTATTTAAAAATACATTAGCATGAGGGTTACATTTGGAATCATGATCCCGATCAATGTGTAATGTCGAGAACTCATCGACAGACTCAAGAAAATTTCTGATCTCAAGATCATCCTCAAATACCTTCCAATGCTTGACATTGTCAGGTATAGAGGGTCTATATTTCACCTCTATATCATACTTGAGTTTAGGTGGCAGTGGGATTATGAAATGGCTTGCTGAAACAACCAAATAATCAACCATGGTATTCTCCCTTCTTGGAATAAATGAAATGTTGAAAGCTAAGAAGAAATTGTCAATTAGGTCCCACATCTCATTCCTATAAGTCCTAAGCCTAGGGTGCTTAGCTTGATAAATATTTTCGATCTGATGAACAATTAGCTTTGCATCTCTAAATACTGATAGCTCTTCTATTCCCATGTCCTTTGCAGCCCTTAAACCTAAAACATGAGCTTCATACTCTGCCACATTGTTCGTATCTTCAAATTCTAACTTGTAGGACAAGGGTATGGTCTCTTGACTTGGTGAAACAAAGACTACTCCAGCACCAACACCTTCCTTAGAAGAGGCTCCATCAAAGAACATCTTCCAAACATGGGTAGTTAGAGGAGGGATTTCACAAAAAACAATGGATTGTTTTCTGATTTCAAGAGGAGCTTCAGGAGCATCAGTCAGCTACAATATGATGGATCCCAAATCAGTGTCAAAAGCAAAAATAGGATGGTTGGTGGGGTTTGCTTCATCACTGATGATGTACGTGAGTTGCGCTTTCCCGTAGAGTCTCCTTTGTTCACCCCCGAATACAGGAATGGTGGCATATGAAAGGTCCATCTGCAAGGTTCCCCTCAGTCACTTTATCCATTATCTAGACAGGAGCATCCCAAATTTAGGGGGAACATCAACCACTACGATATCCATGAATACACTCTTCATTAGCAGCTGGAACAGGGAAATGGCTAGGTCTTTGATAACCCCAAGGAACTTCACCTTTCTTGATCCAGGTTGATATCGATGGCCACCCACCTTTTCCAACTAGCTCAAAACAGTTTTCTGGCAATTTTGGCAATTTACTATTTTTAGCAGTTTTTACTTCCGGGGCCATTTTAAGGGCCTAAATGAAGGTTTTTAGGGATAGAGATTCTCAATGAAAAATAAAGGCATTATTGAGTGCCCAAAATGAATCT
>JASDQU010682948.1:77084-87480 GCA_032191745.1 Picea mariana
TCAATCCTCCCTTCAGAATCCTCTTTTCTCCTTGGAGCATTCTAGCAACATTCCAATAAGCCATTCCACTCACCTCTTGAGGGAATAGGCATTGATTTATTCATCATTTGATTTCTTGTTTACCATTGTAAGAAGATCTCTCCATTAGGGAACTCAAGATCCCTCCCAAGGAGGAAGAGGGGATCCATAAGTCCTCCTTTCTCTACGGTGTTTTTCCAACTAATATAGTTATCCATTGGTGGCATAATCTTGGTCATTTAGTTGATTTTTTTTGGTTAAAAGTTTCTTATGCACTGTAGTTTTATTTCCTTAGTTTTTTTTTTATTTTCTTTACTTGTTTATTTCATGTGCCTAGATTGTTTAACTCATGCATTAACCTCTGTCTTTTCTAGCATGCCCAACTAGACACGAAAGTGCCCTTTTTTCTCACCCAAGTGACGAAACAGACACAACATATTGGCGACCATACTAGGGATAAGGTACCAATTTCCTCCCTATTTAGGCTTTTAAAGCACTTCTTTTTGACCCATTTTCCTTGTAGGTACCAAAACCAACCTAGCCTTACCTTCCAAGAGCCACGTTTGCAGCTAGAGGAGGATAATTTCATTCAAAAAATTCCCCCCCGATGCGTATCAGAACGTGCGTGGGTAGTTCAGCCCACAGGTGCGCACTCAGTGCACTGTGCACCCAAAGAAATTTTGTTTTCTACACATTGTGAGCCAAAAAGTCTTCTGTTCTCTACACATTGTGTGCCCACTGTGCCTCTATCTGAACTATAACCCATGCATCTGTCCAAAGTTTCAAAATTGTAAGAGTTTTTGTGATGATTTGAAGGCCCCTAGCCTTCAAAATATTGCTTTCATGCAATTTGTAAATGCACTTYGCTTAGATTCCTTTCCTACATGAAAGGTTAGTCAAACATAGGMACTTAGGGGGMAAAAAGAACCATATTTCTCCTCTTTTKCTTTTAGTTGCCACATGGATGGCTTGTTTGATTTGTAAAAGTTAAGTTGAGATTCTTTGCTATCACATATAAAAGCACTTGCATTGGGACCAGAAATCAACTTTAATCATTGAGTATGCTCTTATCRCGCACCATAGAGTGATCTTGAGAATCARAAAGGTGGTTAAGGGGACATTTCATCTCCCTTAACAAACTCTTTAGGAGAGGAATAAACCCCCCTAGGGATCCTCTTAGTTTCTTTTTGAAAACATCTTAAATTTGTAAGGGCCCATACATGCCCACATGTTGCAAACTTAGGATAGTTTCTTGAGAATTACTTTCCAGTTTACATCACTAGAAGAATTTAAAGATCAAAGTAACGGGCCCATACATGCCAACATGTTTGCAATCTAGGATAGTTTTTCAAATCTTTCTTAGTGTAAACAACATTAGGGAGTTTAAAGGATTGGTAAGGAACCATATGTCCACATGCTAGTTCTTTAGGGTTTTTAAAATTTCGCAAGGTTGTACCAATGACATCTAGTAAGATAGGTAACCAAGATTTGTAAGGACCACATGAATTCCACATGTTGCAAATTCATACCTAACTTATTAAAAATTTAGGCACATTTGTTCACTTGCTCACACACAAAGTCACTCCTCACTCACATAATTTCATCTTGAATTGTGGAGGTTGAAGTAGGTTTTCTCAAAGGGATTTTGAAACGTCCCACTATTTCTTGAAGAAATTATCCACACCCACTTAATTCAAGCAAGATTGGTTCACACCTCCAATCTCTCAACCCACCACATCTAAATTTTTTCTAAAAACCCACTAAGTTTTCCTCCATAGGAGGTGCCAAAATAATTTTTTTATTCTAGGTAGGATCTCGGGGGTAGGCATCCAAATAACCCCCCGTTATTTGGTTCTCACATTTTCAAACATTAGAAGTTGATAGACAGGGAACTTTAAAAATCCTCCAAGTCAAGTGTTCCTAACACCATAAGGCAGGGAGATACCCGTGAAGGGTTGAAGGCCAAGTTCTAGTTGTTCTGTGCGACTCCCCTTGAGTCACCGAACTCTTTGAAGGGATCCATCCCATGACCCATTTATGAGGTCAAAAATCTAAATTTCGCACTTTGACTAAGGTACCTAGTGACCAAAATTTAGGACATCCACCCAAGTGGCAATTGTGGGCTGCAATTGCACTTTGATCAGATTTTGTGTGCCTATTGGGAAATATCGCCAACTCTTTCAGGATATGCACCCTCTACCACTCATTATAACTGATTATTTCATCCTTCACTAGTTCCTCTTCCGGTGGCTTCAAACCCCACTGTTGAGTTCTCTTAGAAGGACGATACRYATTTTTTAGACACGAGCATTTTTTTTCCTTGTTCTCCAACGCGGACAAAATCCACTTACCCACATGTATKCTTATTTATAGTTGATTTATGTATGATGCTCATTTGATTACATGAAATTGTGAGTTATATTGGGAAGGTCCAAATTATACAAGCCTCTTTTTCATTTATCGCTCTCATCACCATTTGCAAACATTCAATTTGTTAGTTGAAAGTGTGCCTTCTACATCAGCATATAACCTGGGCACTTTTGAAAGTGCTAAGCCTTCCTATGCTCCATATGGATCATTGCCACAAAACAATCCATATTTTCCATTTCCTGGTCCTCCCTAGCCAATTGCTCCTCCATAGGGACAATACACAATGGTGTTAACTTTGTTCAACCCTCTCCCATTCAGCAATTTCACACTTTTGAATAGTTGAATATAGAAAATACGGCCCATCAACTGAATAATGCTAAAAATAAAGGAGAAACTGAAACAATAATAACCCAAGACCAAGGGGAAATAACCCCCAACAAAACCAACCTGTTGGGAGCAACCAAAATTAGGGTAACCAAAACCCCCAAGGGGACAATAACAACAAACGACAAGGAAGGAACAACAGCAACAACCTCCAGACAAACTTCCCTTGTGCTCTTTGCGGTGAGCATGGACATTACACTCACCATTGCCCCCAAATTGCTGACTTCAAACGGATGAAAGACTCCATGAATGCGCCACATCCTCTATCATCACATGCCCCTTAGCAGGCCCCACAACAGTATTTGCAACAGCCACCCCCGGCCATGTTGCAAAACCCTATTCCACACCAAGGTGTGATGAATACCCAACAAAGGGTACATCCTGCCCCACCAAAAGTGGAGAGTATCACAACCCTGGAAATCTGGTGGGTCACAATATCCTCCTCACAAGCGAAGAAGAAATTCTTCTACAAACACGCGATCATCAATACAACGCACCTCCTAAATCTACTCCCACCACTTCAGAAGCAGCTCCAGCTACAGCTGGACAACCCTTGATGATTCCACACCCTAGCATTGAACCCCCGAATTGTATCCCTCACATTTTTTTACGACGGAATGTCAACAACCCTCAGGCTATGGCGGCACACAATTACAATCTGGTCGATGACTTGGCGCAATCTCCTGCAACCATGTTTGTATTGGAGGTCCTCCAAACCTTTCCAACTCAACGGAAATCGTTTCTTTCCACCTTGGGGGTAGTCGACCCAGCTGATACAAGACTTATCACATTTGATCTAGATAGTGGGGAACCTTGTCTCCCCATTTTGGTAGCTTTCCAGATACCAATCAAGATTCAGAACATCACGATTCATCAACATATAACTGATGAAGGTGAATCCACATGCATCATGTCCAAAAATGTATGGAAAAAACTTGGCTCCCCTGAGCTAGTACAATCTGTCATTACTTTAAGAGCTTATGATGGTCAACCATCCTCCCCTGAAGGGCTCTTTCAAAATGTCCCTGTTGAACTCGGAGGAAAAAACATCCTCGTCGACATTGAGGTTATTGATGCCCCACTCAATTACAACATATTTTTTGGATGTAGCTACATGTACACTATGGAGACAGTATCCTCTTCTATGTTTCAAATGATGATGTTCCCCCACAAAGGAAAAATCATCACCATCGATCGAGTTTCACATTACGAGCCTAACCACTCCACCAACATCAATAACATCTTACCTCTTGTCCTCACTAGTTCCGATGCTTATCCACTCATGGAGATGGGCCCCAGAATTTTCAGGGACCCTTCCTTGTTGGGGTCATAGCATGGAGCACCACCACTCATACACCCCCTCAGCACAAGCGTGTGTCATATGTTCCAATGGAACTGACACTGAAGACACCATTTCTCCCACTGAAGCCTCTCCCCACCTCGACGTTCCACCAATTGAATAAATTCTACCTCAGGAATTACCTGAGAACCCTACTACACCGCTTACCCCTGATTTCACCCTCCGCTAAGGGAAAATCCCAGTTTGGGAGACAATCCCCCAAGCCATTACTCAAATTCCCTTCTTCTACCACCCATCGGCAGTACAAGCATTTCAGGTAGCCGCAACGCTTACCCTTCCAAACATGGCAATATCCATTCATGTATGGTATCTACACCCACCCGCAATGGTTGCACAACCATCTCTCCCTCCTCAGTCAGAGGGAATCTTGATGCACATTCCAGTACTAATTCCGGCCACACCACCCTCACCCCCAATTTCCAGCACCACTTCCACAACTGGGCGCAGATGGAAGAAGAAAGAGCCCACCACTCCACTTCCTCCCCAAGTTTAACCTCCTTGTGCACTATGTGAAAGAGAAGGACACCCCACTAATAGATTTCCTTCTCTTCCTGAATTACACAATTTGATTCAACTCCCTCAAGCAACCACATCACTCATTGCTTCATCAAGCACACCTAATACTACCACAACATCCCCCACTACAAGAAGTAAAGGTATGTGACCCAAATTCGCTTGTGCCATTTGTTCTGAGTATGACCACTACACTCATCATTGCCCAACTCTAACTCAGTTTCGACAAACGATAACGGCAGTACGCAAAAAATTTCAGCAAGAGCCCTCTCCATCACCACTTTTGGGTACTCATGTCACCGAAATTTATTATGTATCTACCTTATTTCCTGAGTGGATGATATTCCCTTGCGCTCTCTGTGACTCCCTTTCTCACTTTACATACCACTGTCCTTTTATTGTGGCATACCGAATTCATCATTCCACCCCTATTCAACCACATCCGACCACCTCACCACTGGTCTTTCCCTCTCTAGATACTGTCAACATCACCTCCCCTGAACCTGAGTCACTTCCCACCCCTCCATGGTTCATAGATAGACTGTCTGAGGATATTCCCCCAAATCCTCCCAATTCTCTGGTTCATTTCCTACAGGAAATCTTACCCCCTACCACAATTTCTCACCCACAGTGTTTGGAAATTTGGTTTATGTCAAGCAAGCCATCACACCATGGTTGTGATATTCCCCCTACATCTTCGCCTCTTGAGGACAATAACACCTACCCATTGAAGGTTCCTCCTGTGACCTATGAGGATCCAAAGTATTCTCTCATTTTCCACTGTGACGAAGACATCTTAGAGGAACTGACTACTACTGATTTCCCTTGGAATACGCTCCATCATCGAGCATTTTTCCTCTCACAAGAGGTATTTCACCCACCTGATCGGTAGCCCCAAGCTCCTGTAATATTCCAAAACACCTCACAACACTCTCGCCAGATCACCAATAGTGTCAGTGCAAATGAGGTGTCATTGTGGGGCCACCATCCATATATAGGCCCTTTTCCCAACTTCCACACTGAGTTACAGGATCCCAGAGCCTTTATTTCTCGATCCATTTTCAGCCACTAGATCAGGGTATCACTGCCTACACAATCACACTCTCCGGGTCACCATATGCACTCGGCCCCGAGGGAGAATTTTTCTCACATCACATCCAGGTATGCATGCTCATGTTCAAAATTATCAAATAACTATTATATGTTATTTATCTGCAGATATTGTTCATGTCGGGTATTCAATTTTAATGTGTGCATGTACTTGGTCATCAAAAAATAGCGCATACCCTTCAGGTATATGATCAAAACTGGCATGTAATCATTCCCTCTGAATATCAATTGCATCTCCTAGTCACACCCTCCAACATTTACCTTTAGGGTCCCTACATTCGGATCTGCCAGTATTGTCACCTCCGTTGCATATTGGTATTGTCACCTGGTAGCACTCTCCCTCGCATGAGTTGTCCCATTCATAGTCCCTCTTGGTACTTTGACACTCATGTTGCTTTCACCCCATAGGGATGGAAGTCCCTATAGTCTTATGCCTTTCTGAGAAAAACCCACATACCCCTTCTCATCATTTTTCTAGCTTTCCCAATGGACTCCTAGGTTATCTCATCTCGATTATATTTTTTACTGTACCATTGCAGTATCATTAACCCTCCATTTCATCCACATTCAGTTTTCCCATTTGCAGACTACCCTCCATTCATTAACCTCATACAAAAACCCACCCATGGGGCCCCCACCCTCCACCAGTTCTCCACGCAACTTGCGCCTAAACATTCCAAGCCATCTTGCACTGGGGCACCTATTTCTGTATCTGTACACACATCCCAAATTATTCTTTATTTATTTGGTAATTGTAAAAATCCTTTGTTTCCAGCATTTACTTAGCTTTTTGTTGTTACCCTTGAAGACCTTGTTTTTCTAGAAAAGAAACCCATGTCGCCCTTGGTTGGGGCATCCACTATCCTCTACTCATGTTGACATTGTTCATAAACCCCGAGTATCCCGCAGTCCATGTACCCATGATATCTGATTTTTTCCACTTTGTTTTTCCTCTGGCAAAATTTAACCCCATGTCTAGTCGTCCCCCTGACGCTAGATCCAGTTTCACATTTGCTTCCAATCATCCTTCAAACATACCCCCAACCAAGGGCAGTCTTGAGTCTCACCGCTTCTTGACTTCATCCATGTTCCCTATCAGTTCTTGATCTTATCTCCACATATTTCATGAAGCCCTTTGCTCCTTGAAGCCCCGTCTCCCTGTCTACTGACATCAGCAAAATTTTCAGAAGGGCGACAATATCTTGACTCTCATTACATTTACAATGAAGAGTCTAGGATGGCACAGAAAGAACCATCATTACTCTATGATGTCGTTGACCCCCATAACATTCGACTTCAACAAAATCTCATGTTACGGTGGGTCTTACTATGCGACTATTGCAGTTTTTTTATACCAGTTGAAGACCTCTAAATTTTTTAGGCCATCAATTCCTACGATTCATCGACACTTCTTATAGGCGTCCTTTCCTATTTTTAGAGTATGTTCACCATCAAAATTGTCATCTTTTGTTATCACACCACCCCGAAGGGCGCTACAATTATCTACATCAACATACAACTTCAGTTATTGTCTTATATTTTGAGTTACATGACACAAGCATGGGGCATGCCTGCCTCGTTTGTATACAGATTTTATTTTCTCTCCCTAGCGAAACGTTTGGGTCCCAAAATTTCCCCTCCCTCTGACGGATCACTCTTGCAGTTCTTATCAGCATTCTTTCTTACAATGGCACTCTCAATAGAAGAAACATTGATGTATTTCGGTTATATGTATGCTCTTAACCTCACACATCAAGGGGAATCTATTATCACTAAATTTCGTCCACAACATTGCACGAAAATGTTTACAGAAATACATCACTGCCAAACAACCATTAGTTCACCTACAGCACCAAAAATTCATTTCCAAAAGGCAAAAACTATACAACTGGACAAAAATTGACATGTGCTAACTCACTAAAGGAAGCGCGCACACAGTGCGTGGGGCAAAGAAGCCCATAGAGTGCACAATGTGCCATATGCTCGAATGTGTATGAGAAAATCCACGCACTCCTTCGAATGACACATTTATGGTTCTTTCCAACCCCTCAACTACTTATGGACCAGCTCCCAACTTGATTTGACCCTCAGATATGAGCTGAATCTTAATGGGGGGTTGGTCAAGGACCAAAGGGTTCCCTAAAGGGCCCCTTTTTCACACCAAGAACCAGTTGAATAATGCCTTGAATACATGCTATAAATGGAGGCTATGGGTGCACTAAGAATTTAATAATTTCATAGTATTTTTATACTTCCTCAATCCTCCCTTGAGAATCCTCTTTTCTCCTTGGAGCATTCTAGCAACATTCCAATAGGCCATTCCACTCACCTCTTCAGGGAATAGGCATTGATTTCTTCATAATTTTATTTCTTGTTTACCATTGTAAGAAGAGATCTCCATTAGGGAACTCAAGAGCCCTCCCAAGGAAGAAGAAGGGATCCATAAGTCCTCCTTTCTCCATGGTGTTTTTCCATCTAATATAGTTATCCTTTGGTGGCATAATCTTGGTCATTTGGTATATTTTTTTTGGTTCAAAGTTTCTAATGCATTGTAGTTTTATTTCCATAGTTTTTTTTAGTTTCTTTAATTGTTTATTTCATGTTCTTGGATTGTTTAACTCATGCACTAACCTTTGTTTTGTCTAGCAGTCCCAATAAGACATGCAAGTGCCCTTGTTTTGCTCACCCAAGTGACGAAACAGACACAATAGACACCAACAGAGATCAACCCCAACAACATACAACATGCATCCAATGATCATATTGTGGACAAATATATCAATGGCACTTGCTAGCAAAGGATCCATCTTTATCGAGTTCAAAGTAGGGCAACTCCTGCACCAAGGCAAGTGTCTCACCCGGGGCCAAATTCAGTAGAACTTTCCTCATATGATGGGGGAACTCAACACAATGGATACAATTTATTCGTAAGGGGGGAGGATTGATCCATATGGATTTCAGTGGCTTCCCACCTATTCCAACTGGTTCATTTTCACAGTTTTCCAGTTTGGGAATTTTTCCCTAGTTTTCGGGTCCCTGACTTGTGGGGTCGTTTTGAGGCCCTAAACAAAAATTTTTAGGGCTCGCCATATAAATAAACACCTTTGATAAATACAAGCAAATGTGTATTCCTTGGATAGACCTTTCCAATGGGCTATCGTTCTCCTAAAATGGAGATCGTATGCAAAAGTTATGTCCCTCAGAAGTTGATGCACTAACTTACCCATACGGGGCCCACATAACTTTTGGTGCTTCATCTCCTAGGGTTAGATTTTTTGGATGTCTATGGTTTTTGACATTCCTGTTTATTGTAAAAAGGCCTTCAGAGCCTCTTTGTAATCATATTATTTTGAATGAGTGCAGTCATCACATCTCTTCTCAGAGATAAGCCGCCACCATTCTCGCAAGCTTGTTTCCGTTGCATTTTACAATTTCATCTTATTTCCTTATTGAATAGAAACCAATTTTACTGTATATATTTTATTCTTTGTTAAGCATATTTTGATAATAATCTGTATTCATTTCGTTCTGCAATTATATTCCGAATCAGGGGGCTTACTGGTGGATTCAGGTTAGTTGGTAGGTCTACTAGAAAAGTACTTTCATATCCAACCCAAATTTTGATATGAAGATCATCTCATGGAATGTATGACTTTTAAATGATCTATCTAAACACAAGATTTTGATAAAGAGAATATATGAAGAGAAACCTAGTATTTTGATGCTTCAAGAAACAAAGTGTGATAAAGACACAATGTTGATAATAGCCCATAATATTTGGAAAAAATGTGAGGTAGTGATGGTAGATGAATATGGAGCCTTTGAGGGATTGGAAATCCATTAGGATCTAGGGATCCTAACTTTGAACATATTTGAGCTCCTCCATACTAATCATAGGAAAATATTGAGTATTAGGGATGTTGGATTAAGTTTACCTCATGACTTCTTATGGCCTACTGAATCCAACAATGAAGAATGAATTACTTGATTCTACCAGTCTCTTGGGAGTTGGATTAAAATATCATCCTTGGATTATTGGGGGGATTTGAATATGATAACCTCCCTATATGAGAAAAAGGGGGGGAACAGGAGGTTGGATGTAGAGAGTGAATCATTTAAAACCCTCAACAATAATATGCAACTCATAAACATTCCATCTAATATTGTATTGTATATATGGAATAATAGGTGAGGAGGAGAACACCAAACTGATGCTCATCTTGATAGGTTCTTGATTTCAGAATCAATGCTCCATGCCTAGTGGGAGATCTATAGATACATACTTCCATACAATGGATTATACCATTGGCCCATTATTCTCTCATGGGAATATAGGTTATATCCATGACCTAATTTATTTAGATTCGAGAAATTTTGGATGGAACATCCCAAATTTTTGGTCAACATATTAATCTGGTGGAAGGAAAGATCAAATTTATTTAGGAAAAAGATGTATCAAGTCTAACAAATATTGAAGAATATTAAAATGCAGGTCTAGAAATGGAACAAGGAAAGTTTTGGGAACATTTTTGTAGAGAAGAAACACCTAGAGATAGATATGGAAGGGATCCAAATAGAGATAATGAAATAAGGATTATCATAGGAGACTATAAGAGAAGAGGGATAGATAAAGACGGAAAT
>JASDQU010682948.1:122390-132911 GCA_032191745.1 Picea mariana
ATTCAAAACCCCACACATTCCTATAAGGTTGTTTAGCCTTTACACCTAGTTTTTCCATGACTTTCAAAGACATCATGTTAGCACCTGCTCCTGAGTCAAGCATACAATTGGTAAGACATTTGTTATTCACTAGTAATGTCATGAAGAAGGGTGGGTGTCCATCATATTGAACCCTAAAATGGTCTGCTTGTAACATAATAGGAGAGTCCTTTGGCTCATTTGATACATTGAAAAAAATTTCAAACCTTTCTTTCATAGATGGAACTTTGATAACTTCCCTTTTTTCACAAAATTAGAATTAGTCAGCGCTCTCTGGTGTATCATGACAAGGGACTAATCGCCTCTCATGGATCCTTGAAATCTAGCAGTGGTGATTTTACCAATCACCTACGGGTTTTGGTGTAATGACAGTCGTACTACCAACAATTGGTATCAGAGCTAGAGGTCACGATTTCAATACACACTTGGCTCGGGCTGAGGGGGAGATTGTTGCATGAAATTTCAAGTAGTCAGTGCTCCCCAGTGTATCGTGACAAGGGACTAATCACCTCTCGTGGATCCTTGAAATATGGCGGTGGTGAGTTTACCAATCACCTGTGGGTTTTGGTGTAACGGCAGTTGTACTACCAACATCCCTCAATGGAATGGTCACATGCATTTTGGCCAATGCACCTTCCAAGTCAAATTTTAAGTCAATCTTGTCATATTTAGGAGAATTCTTAGGAAGAAGTTTGTTCATATGCGGAGGTTTTGGCTGTGAATTTCTAGGTCTAGTAGAGAGAGGTTGGTTCATTCATTTTTGTCTAGTATACACTTAGAATTCTTGGTTTTTCAACTTTTCTGTCGACTCTTGATCAAAATTATTTATCACCTCTATCCTAGCCTTCCTGGTTGCTTCCTTTATGCCCTCTTGATGTTCTTCAAGTGTGATATTAAGAAAACATTGTGGGCCTTCAATGGTATGATCAATAATATTTACTTGGTCGTGTTCATCATTGTTTAGGGGGAATTCATGCTCCCAATGTGACTCTTTTCATTGTAAGCACCAAGGGTTATCCTCTACCATGTTTGTGGGGGCTAAAGTATTAGGGACTTATTGATCATTCTTCGGTTTGAAACCTTGAGTACCCCTTTGTAATTTCCCCTTATAAGGAGGTCATCTAGAAGATTTTTGTTGGGCTCTTTCTAGGTTGACAATCCTATTCATAATTAATTCTTGGGTTTTTACCATGTCATCTATAGTCAATTGTAGCTTCGCCAAGATAGCGCCAATATCTGAAGTAGACTTAGCATTGTGGACTACTTTGGATTTAGCATCCATTTTGACTCTTGGGGTGGAGAAAGGTTCGAATTTGGATGATGATAGGTTATATTCAATTTTTGTAGCCATCTCTTGGGCTTCTTGGATTTTCCTAGGAGCTTTGTCTCTGAGGAGAAAACCCATTTTTCCTATAAAGGCTTTGGTGTAAAGAAAGAGAAGGAAATTGTTTGAAGGGTGATGGATTGTTGGGATCTTTTGTATTAACCTTTCAAATTTATCATGAAATTCCCTAACATTTTCATTCTCATCCTTTGTGATGTTATTGAGCCTTATTAGCATCATGTTAGGGTATTCCTTGAAACTCCATCATTTGAGGAACACTTCCTCTAATTTATCCATGGATGTAATACTAGCGTTAGGGAGACCATTATACCATCGTCTAGCGCCATCATATAGGGTAGCAGAGAAGAATTTCATTGTTAAATTTTCGGCATCATCACTGATAGGATGAAGCTGAAAGAAGGCCCATAAATTGCTCATATGATCTTCAGCGCTAACTACATCATTACTAGTGAACTTAGGAAGCCACTTATCATACCTAGGGAGAATTTTCCTAGGGTATTCTGGAATGTTTTTCATGTCTAACAGTTTAAAAATATTGGATGACCATTGTTTCTAGTTATTAGCTTGATTCAGATTAGGTCTGAGTCTTAGAGTTAGACATTGTGTTTAACGGAAGATTGCATCCAAATAATGATTTTAATATAGGAGAATATTGGGGAGGATTTCTTCCATAAGACTTGGGAGGATTTATGTATCTCCCTAAACTTAGTGGAGTCACCAGATAATATTCTTGAAATTATCAAAGGGATGAGGGTATCACCCTTAGTGGAGTGGCCAGGTAAGCTTTGTAAGATAAAGGCTTTGAGGGAAATACTTACCAAAAATGTTTCGTTGAGGAATATTGACTCAGTGTTCCCTGGCAACATGGCCAAAATGTTATTGCACAATATGTACTTTCCCAAAGCCCAAGGCAGGTGAGGAAAGATTGGTGTAACGGGGGGTGGCCTATCACTATCACCTTAATAGGAAACCCATTTATGTTTAGGAGTATATCAATATTACCCCTAGGGAGACATCCCCAATGACCTAAAGGGATGATGAAACTAAGGCAAGGATGAAAGAATATCCCCCTCTCACTGGTCACTCAAGTAAAAGGTTCTTTTAGGTCTTTAAGAGATGAACCAAAGTGAAGATGAAGTGTACCTACCTAGAACAAGACAACAAAGGAAAACTATGGCAACTTTCAAGTACAACATCATGTTAGTGCTTCATAAGACCATGAACCTTTGAAATATAATCTAGCTGATATAAAATTGCACAATATGAAAGTTTACAACAACAATAAGTATTCTATAACAACTGCAAAAAATATGCCTTGAAATTTCTTGAAAAGACAATGAAAAGGTAGCTTTAACTAGGAAGAATGATAATCAATTGTCACAAGCAATCTTACCAATGTCTAGATAGCATTAAATGACACTTTTTCAGAGAATTTGCTGCAGTTAGATGGCTGTAGCAATATTTCGTAACAACAAATTATAGTGCTCAAAATTGCAAGGAAAAACCATGCAAACTTAGCATATATCTAGTAGATTAATTGGCAATTGTCATGAGCAATTTCTGAATGAGCTAAGTGCAAGTTATGTAGGTGAATGCAAAAATTTAGCATGAATTGGTATGGTTGTAGAAAAGGTTTGCAACAACAGAAAGTTATCTAAGGAGTTAGTCTAGTTTATGGTTAGTATAAGTTAGTAAGAGCTTCAAGGAGAAAGGTTTGAGTGTTTCTTTGATCAATCATTCACTATGATGAGTAGACTTGTKCCTTTTATGGTTTCTGGAGTCAACAATAGYAGCGAAAAAACTTGGAGCCAAGTAGAAATGATAATTCTTTGCCAAAGGAGAAGGGATGGATGGAGGAGGTGTTGGCAACCCAAGGCCTCAAGCATCSAAATCCTAGGGATAAATTTGCTAGAGAGTAAGGAATCTTATTCCCTAACTAATATTCCTTCCTTAGACTATTGAAATGATGTAYGCMATAGGCAAGTAGAGTGAAACTACTAGAGAGATAGCACTTTAGGTCTCTAGTAGCYACTTCTTAAACAAGGTGTTCTTGATAAATTTAKACAAGTAGAAAACTATAGAGAGAAAGAAGTAACTTATGTTTCTCTCCTAGGGTTTAAGCAAGAAATTTCATAATCTTTGACATGAAACAAGTAAAATTTACCACAAGTATCCATCAACATAAACAAATTKCATATTTTCTACTTTCTTCACCAAGAATAATCAAGCCAAACCATAGTTGACGATCTTCCACCATGAAAAATAGCCAAGATACACCAAAATATGCCTCTCCAAGAASTTGCACACTATTTATTTCAGCCAATAACCCTTAAAGAGGGAGAAMATTTCATTCCACACTAAGTGTGTGATGAGTTATGATGAAAAATGAGAGTACGTTATCTCTATTTATACAATATCAATGACCTTTAATTAATTTTAGGTCATAAAAAGGTTGACCTGGCCAAATTACATCAAAAATCCAATTTTTACACAATTAAAAGTAATTAACCCTTGAAATCATTTCCAAGGGTGACGTCATTCCCTTCTAAGGTGTCGTTGAGCCCCTAAAGTGGAATGTTGAGCTCCATGTGAAGAAGGTTTGGCCTCCAAAGGCCCTGGATGATGCCCACACGTGCCAACTAGCTCACAACTGCCCTTAATATGCAAACCCTAGCTCTAGGTGATGTTCAAGGTCATAATGGTGATGTCATGGGTTCTCAAAGGTCAATGTCTAGGTGGAAGAGAAAGATCCCCCTAAGTCTAGGTCTGCCAGAGTGTCTCCATGGCAACTTCCTTCTTTCTTTCTGGTGCAAGTCTCTAATGTCTTTCTGCCCCTGGCTAGGGTTACAACAACCATCTATGGGATTTCAACCCCATGTAGGTATGAGATAATCATTTCCCCATGTGTACCTATGCACTGGGAAAAGCATTGTAGAGACAACAAGTATGCCCTCCAGGGGTTTATAATTCATAGGGATCATAACATGTAAATCACATCCAATAATCAAATTACTCAAACATGTGCATCAAACCCCCCTTTACATAAACAAATGATCAAATTCATTATGCAATTTAACAAGTCAAGTTTGGAGAGGGTCTCAAGGTGTCCTATTGGGCCAATCCTCCTTAAAGTTTTAGGTGTTTCCCAAGTGAGAACCAATTCAGGTCATGTAAGTGTATGAGGTGGTGTAGGGTAAGTGTTTGGGAATGGGGTGCAGTGATAATAGGGAAATGTAAGTCTTACTTGTGGGTGCCTTTGTAGGGGGTGAGATACACCTTGCCATGGATTCCATTGTTTCTTATCTAATTCACTGTCTTTTATTCTTAGCTTCATTGCTTTTGATCTTTTTCTTTTATGCTTCAAGGGAAAAGTTGAGGGACATTGTCCTGGCTTGGTGACTAGAGGTGACAGTGTTATCCACAAGCATTTCACAGAGATGAGAAGTTTGTATTGTGATGAGAAACCCTTTCTCTTGGCTATGCCACCAAGAGCCACTACCCTAGTTTGGTGACCAGATAGATGGTAGTGTCATACTGCTACATTAGTAATAATAAGTCGGTTCATGATGAGACCTCCCATCCACCAACTAATACCTTGAATGTTTATTTATCTTGCGGGTTCCCTTTTCTTACTGAGAATATTTTTACTTATTTCTTGAGAATCCCTGGGAGAAGCATCTCAAAGGTTTTTTCTTTGGATTTTTACTCTTTCCAGCTACTTTTACCCCTTGGGCCTTTAGCAACTTCTTCCCACAAGGCAAGGTACAACCCTTCCTAGTGTGGAAAATCCAATGCTCGAACAAAGGTGGGGGAAAATGAGAGGAATAAAGATGGAAAGTGGTAAGTATGGAGGGAATGGATGATGACCTTTCATAGACCCACCCAGTGGAAATCTATCCTAAAGGGAGATCAACTTACTAGGGCATCATGTCACCCTTCTAGGTATGAACAAGTTAAAGAGCATAATTTCCAAGAAAACATTATGAAATGAAGGATAATTCAATGCAACACATTCAAGTTCTTCAATAATTAGAATGACACATACCATGATACCTGGACTCATTACCTTGCAGAGCAAGACTTAATTTTACTTCAAGACTAGGCTGGTGGGATGGATATTGTTGTTGTTGATAAATGGGTTGCACTGAAGAATAGAGGGGCCCTCTGGGGCCATGCTCAAGTCATCTGGATCTCAGCACTCCATGTCTAGGACCTGTGGACCTCGAGACATGATCTCCTTAGTTATCCCTAGGGTATGGGATAACATGTCCCAAACACTACACGAAGAATAAAATCATGTGGTGCTCTTCAGTTTTAGGAAAAAGGTTGCATTCCAAATATTAGTTATAAGTAGGAATTTCATTGGATACTTGTGTGACACTATAGCCTTTCCATATCTAATCATGTCATGGTCTCAGCCATGACTAGAATTAATGGCATTCATTTCTATAACATAGTCATACCCATTCACTTACTTTGGTTATTAACCCATAACCAACAAATTCATGACATGTTATTATGTCGCATGTATGCATTCAAAATCTAAACAACTTTTATAATTATCCCAAACCCCTGGACTTTACAATACCAAATTACGTATCAATATTTTAAATTCATTCCAATCATACATAATATCACTTCACAAACAATATCTGGTTGAGAGAATTCTTACCTAAACTCCCTTCAACAATTGTGTAGCATAAATACATAACATTCATACATGCATAACTTCCCTTAAATGAATTTGTTGATGTTACCTGATTAGTTGGTAATTGGTATAATCTCGTATGATTCCCTTACCAACCTCTTATCATCATTTTACCCTTCGGATATCTTCTTCATATGGATGACTATTAGCAACATTATTATCACCAACACTTGCAGTTGTGCAATAAATCTCTCTTTCATGGCTGTCCAATTGGCCATATCATAATTGTTTCTATAGAAATTGCAACAACCACTTTCATCATTTACAACTCTCCTTGTTGTTCCTATTTGTCCTCAACTCCCCCTGAATTCTTGTATTGGTTTGTGCTCTTACAAAAATCATTATGCATAATTGTTATCTATCCTAAGCACCCTTTTCTATCCAAACCACTCATGGTCACTTTACATTTTCATCCCTATACTATGCTAATATTAATCCTCATCATTCATCTCTTCCTTGATCCCTCTAACCCAACTCATACATGACCAAATTACATTTCCAAGCCCATTGTCTTACTAACTTTGTATCTTCACATCCCTTTTATTTTACTGGATCAAGATGATTCAACTTACCCTTACTGAATACTTCAACTCTTGTGGTTCCCGTACCATTCACTTGTCCTTCCTTATCCAATTTGGTCTTAAAATTTACTTGCATATTCAATTTCCATCATACAAAAATGCTACACAAAGGTCGTATTTTCCATCTTCATAAATATTAATTGGAAGTAGTTAGAATTTCCCTTACCTTCCATCATAAAATTCATTGGTTCTTCCATCCTTCTAGAATATAACCAATGGATCCTTCCCACTTGAGATGGGTCCTCTTCAGGATTTGTCTCTTTTCCCATCCATGCCAATCATAGAACCATTTTTTTCTTCATGGTTTCTTATTGATTTCCCTTCATATTATCATCTCCATGCTTGAATTATTTTGACTCGTCATCCCAATCTACATTGGGAGTGCACCCAACACCTTTGGAAGGCACCCTACATTTTCTATATGCATAAAAAATCCCTTTCATTGTTATCATTGCCCCCTTAAGTGTTGCAAAAGACTTTGAATAGCTTAGTATCCACCTAGTGGTACCTTTTTCCACTATCCCCAGTTACTTATGAAGTTTATTCAATTCTAGAATGCACTTAGATTTATGTAATTCTTCTCCTAGAAGTATGGTTGCATACTTCTAGAACCAATATGCACATAATGCATCACTTATGCATATGTTGGCACTCTTTAGCATGCATGCACCTTTGTTACTTCATCCCTAAATTTATAACATTCAAACCATGCTTCCACTGCACTACTTTGACCACCATAATGGAGGTATTACTCCAAATCTGCATAACTAATCCCCAGAGATGATTCACCTTAGCTCCATGTATACACTCTATATTTCTTTATCAGAATACTAACATATTGACATATCAATCCTTTTAGAAAAGTTATTCCCACAATGTACTACTTTATCTTTACATTGGCATCCTTTTGAGTGAATGGGTTTTCACTATTTTATCCACTTAAATGATTTACTCTTGCACCTTGATATTGAGCACTATGATCAACGTAAGTGCATTTATCGCATCGAATTCCTTTACACATAAATTTATCTTCTTGTATAGCCAAGCCTTCATGGTTGTACCAAGATTCATATCTCAAAATCATTCATTCCTGGATTTTGATCATCTTGTGAGGCATYCTTGACATACCACTCTTTACTTGAGTGTCTATGTTCATCTTTAACCAAATTTGAAACCCATTTTACCTTATGTATAATCCACCTTTCATGATTTCATGCTTTGCATCCCCATGTGTACCTGTTATACATGCAATATCATGAGTTATAGATGGAAKTTATTACCTAACATCCACATCTAGTATGAATAGTGTCATCTRRGATTATTTTCTTCRAAACAAGAATTTCATTGGGGGTCTTCCATGTTTCCCATTGAACCCCGATATCTAATCCTTGCAACTTCCTAAGAAACCACATGCACATTCGAAAATATGCACCTTTCTTACTCATATATTTACAATTCCTTGTATTTACTCTATTCTATCTGCAACCTTAATCTCCTTTTAAGTACACTAGAAGTCTTCCTACCAACTTCCAATGAATTATACTGCTTAATTTGTAGTTCTTGTTGTCTAACTAGATTTCTTGCATCAATAACCGTTTTCTCAAGACCTTTCTGAGTCTTGAGAAAACGGTTATTGATGGAAAGGGAAAGGAAAGGAATATYATMTTGGAAAATATATCTATTAGCACATGCAACATAGCTTCAATGCTCGTCAATCATCTGATCATTCCTTCATATTTAATCTTGACCGTTGGTCTATTACCATTGGCCACCAGARAACTCGACACGACCCTAATACTCAACAACCATMTGATATGGACTCTGATTCAATATTAGCCATCAAAACATTTAATCGTGGGTCTAAGGTCATCATTTCTTCCATTCAAAATTCCATGACCTCCAAAATACACTCTCGTGTTCCACCGCCCTTATTTTGCACCCATACTTAAAAAAAATTCCAAACATTTCATTGCAAGTCTAAAGCATTTGCATTCAAACTTTCCCAGCCTCCAAAATACACCTTCACGTTCTGTCGCACTTATTTTGCACCCATACTTAGAAACTTTCTTAATTTTTTTGTGGGTTCATAACCCATTCTCTATTCTTGTGACTTTTCTATGGCCTACTAAATGCACCCTCACATTCCACCACCTTCATTTTGCACCCATACTTAGAAAATTTCCTAAAAAAATTCCCTCTCACCACAGGTTGAAGCTCTTTCCCAATTTTCTTGTTTACATCCCTGACCCTTTTGTCCGACCAATTATTCATACTTAATATAATTTCTTGAAATCNCCCATACTTAAAAAAAATTCCAAACATTTCATTGCAAGTCTAAAGCATTTGCATTCAAACTTTCCCAGCCTCCAAAATACACCTTCACGTTCTGTCGCACTTATTTTGCACCCATACTTAGAAACTTCCTTAATTTTTTTGTGGGTTCATAACCCATTCTCTATTCTTGTGACTTTTATATGGCCGACTAAATGCACCCTCACATTCCACCACCTTCATTTTGCACCCATACTTAGAAAATTTCCTAAAAAAATTCCCTCTCACCACAGGTTGAAGCTCTTTCCCAATTTTCTTGTTTACATCCCTGGCCCTTTTGTCCGACCAATTATTCATACTTAATTTAATTTCTTGAAATCTATTGTGCTCTACGATATGTTACGCTTCCTCTCTACCATACCTTTCACACGTGCGATGTCTTAAAACTTAGTCAAATTTGTAAACTTCACCGTGGGTCACAGTAATTCATTCTTTCTCCATTCATACCCTTGATACTCTCCGTCTAATGATCCATTCTTTTACTTACCCAATTCTTGAAATCTCACCAGAGGTCTAGAGTCAAGATTTCGCAGGATAGGCAGGCACCCAGTAAATGCATCTCCAAATCACTTGCCACCTAATACACCAGCCATCGTGTACCTACCACACATTTCCTCCACATCACGCTGACATCACTATACAAAAAAATACCCAAATTTTTCCAATTTTCCAGAATTTCTTATTTTCTGATTTTTCCCAAATACACCCAATTTCACAATTTATTTCTTCAACTACCATCGAAGCTCTATAACTAATATTAATTTTACCAATTCCATCCTTTTAAGTGTCAATTATTCCCTGATACCCAATATTTGACCCTTCCTTGTCGAATTTTCCATAAATTTCACTGCAGAAATTAGGGATTTTCTCCCAACTTCGCCCAATTTCTCCATGGGTGCTCTGCAAATATGAAATTTAGTCAAATATAGGACCAAAAATTCCCAAATAAACCTCCACAACATCTAATTTTCCCCATGCGTGACCATTTAACAATTTCGGGCATGAATTTTCTTCAATTCCATTAAGAAATTGAGGATTCTTACCAATTCCACCATGATTGCCTCTGTAAATTGAAATTTGGCCATCTATAGGCCTGAATTTGTTAATACTGCAATTAAAATTTGCAGATTTCTAATCCCTGGCTAAATCTCCTTAAATTCCCCATGAATTCTTCCCCAATTTCATAGGAATACTTTTGTCAAACAATTTGCATACATACTTTGAAAATTAAACTTCTACAATTTTATCTTTTGCTTTCTGCTAGTTAGCCCATGCAGGATCAATATTGAACATGTGGCTTTGATACCACTTGGTAACGTACCTAGCCACCGAGATGAGTCACATTACCTCTATTCTTTGTAGCATCCCCAACCCCAAGATGGGCTATGCCACACAAACAATTTCACCTTTCTGATACCATTTAATTGATAACATGTTATACATATGCAACAATTATGCAATGCAAACATCATACAATTCATACATAAACATGTATAATAAAACATACATATTTTTCA
>JASDQU010682949.1:0-39707 GCA_032191745.1 Picea mariana
ATAGTCAAATTGCATGCCGAACAAAACTCATTGTGGGTTGCAGAGATAGAAAAGGTGGCAAACATGGTGCTAGGTCAAGTGCAACAATTCATGGAACACCTGATCAAGGCTTAGACCATGTTGCAATAGTTAAGTACCAGAATAGTCAAGTATCGGGCCCGGGCAGTAGAGATAAAGGAAATCATTTCAGATCCAATGGACCAACACATATTCTCGTATGCCAACACATGCGAAGATATCTTCGTCCAATGGTCGAAGTTCGAGAAGAGTCATCCACTAAAGTGAAACCATTTGATGACTCTTAAATAACTGAGCGATGAAAGTGCCATGTGGCGATGTTTTGTTTTACTTAGCTTACACTTTTGATAGTTATTTTTAGTTAATAATATGTTATAAATAGGAGGATCGAACTGTTAGCAAGGGTCGAAGGTTGTGGAAAAGACCCTCATTTTTGGATTTGTAAAGAACTATTTCGGAGCTACCTTAATTGAGATGTCCTGTTTAGGACCAGAGACAAGTTTGTGTTTCTTCAAAAGAGTGTGTGATTGGATCTAAAGAAGAATTATTTCTGATTTTTCTCATGAATGGATGCTGTAACGAGTAAGAGCCTCTGAATCTATTGATAAGTTATTTGATTCAATAATTTTATAGTTCTTGTCTTTAATGATGAAAAGTAAATCGTTGTGTTAGTATGTGATTGATGATTAAAGCTAAGGAAACTATTTTTCTTACCATCGTTCATTACATGTATGTTTTCTTCTGATAATGTTATCTCAATAAATAATTGGAACACCAACATGTTAATGTATTAGTACTAAGCTTGTTGTAGGTGTAAGAATCATTGTCGACATGTTTGAGCACGTGGGTTATCCCAAACTCAACCTTCTCTAGTAGTTAATATTTCCCGCTTTGTTACCCAGTTGTTTTATACCATCTTTTATCTTGTATCTGTCCCATCTATAAGAGAAAATACAAAAACAGAACGTTCTAACTGAAGGAGGAGATTTCAAAAGAAAACATCTTGTCAATCACTACGTAAAGCCCATCGATTAATTGGCCGGATCGCAAGATCTGGAGAACCATTCCACCATTAAATGATGCAGAGTCTAATTGGGCCTCAGTGGCTGGTTTGGTTCCTACTGTTGAGTTAAAGGGATTTAGGACCCCTCAACAGAATTGGTGCTAGAAGAAGGGCCTGAAGAATGAATGGATGACAATATTTTTGACATAATATTTCACACATCCTGTAGATTTAAAACAACCCACATGCATGGATAGTCATTCCCAAGACAACCCACACACACTGAGTACTCCTGAAATGAGTAACTCACCCTAACAAGAGGAAGAACATATATTCCCTGAAATACCTTACACTCTCCCTCATGAGAAGTTGAACCAGTTCAAAATAATCACAAGAGATTACACTTGATAGATGAGAGCGTTTCCCTTAGCTCCGTTACTTCCTCGAAGAAAACAAGTAAGAAAAACAATGGTCAATACCCCCGACTAGGTTTTTGTGCACACAATAGAAGACCTGATAGATTTCTCCCTCACTGAAATCGAACATCCTCTCAATCTAATCCTCGGAACACTAGTCAACCACTGCTCCGATCTCGACAATTTTTCAGACGAGGAAGGGTTTAACTCATAACGTTCAGTTTCAGGATCAGACGACATGTAATATAGCAATGATCATAACAAATAAAGGGGAAACCCACCTCAGAATAATCAACCTCGGTTAGCCAGAGATGATATAGCCATCCCTGGACGAGTACATAACCTTCCCCGACATCCAGAAAAGTTGCTCTCTAAATTTGACCTTGAAACCTCAGGATTGCCCGAAGACCATATCAAAAAATTTATATTATCTATCAGACTGATGAATGTCCAATAAGAAGACGTAGTATGCAGGATTTTCCCCTATAATTTTGAGAATTCGGCCTTCACGTGGTATTTTTATTTACATGTAGGATCCATAACTAGTTGGACGAAGTTTCAAAAGGATTTTCTGGATAAATTTGTAGAAGAAACCACTACAGGAGCTTTGATGGTTGATTTGTTCATCGCCACCATGAGTTCAAAGGAGAAGGTTAAAGACTTTAATCAATGGTTCATCACCATCCTAAAAAAATTCCAACTCGAAGCTAAACCCACTCATGAGTTGCAAATCAAAGTATATGTTAATGCTCTCCCAACTTCTATTTCCATGTTTGTAAAGAGGGCTGCCAAAGCAACCTTAGCTAAGACTTTTGAAGAAGCCAAAACAATAGAATTCCAAATGAAGGGATGTAAAGAAGGCCAGGTCTCACTATTGAAGAAGGAATTTCAACCTCCTCCTAGGAGAGGAATCCTATTGACTAGACCCCAGGGAAACAAATAGAACAAGGCCCCGAAAAGGGAAGTGGAGACATAGAAGACCTACAACGCATGGTTAAGAAATTGTCAAACGAAATCATAGACATGAAAATAAGTGCAGGGGAAGGGAACCAAGGCTAGAGGCCCTATAAACCCTTTTTTAAAATAAATCCACTTTTCAAAGAAATTGAACCCCCCCCAGCCAACTTAAACATCGATCTAGGAAATGTAGCATTCAACTCTTTCTGTACCTATCACCAAAAGAAACACTCTAAAAGAGATTGCCCACAATGGTTGCATGCCATGAATTTGATGGCCAACAGGTTTCTAGATGAAGTTCCCCTAACCGAACAGTCAAGCGGCTCAGTTATGAATATTGCCGATCAGGAATAAGTTGATCCACTAAAAGAAAAAACCATGTTGATATGGGACCCTGACCTGCCAATGCCTTCCTATGACCTATTTGAAGTTCAAGAACCACCCACAGAAGTCTTGGCTGTGAAAACACGAAGTAGGGGTCAACCTGTCTCAAACAGCCTCACTATGGCCCAAACTTCGAGAGGAAAACCAACTCCCGATCACCCGAAAGAACCTTTTGTTCCCCGAAGAAACCCTATAAACATCCATACATGAGAATCTCCTAAGCTGGACTACAACATAGTGGAAGATTTGAAAAATTTGAAGGCAAATATATCCGCCATGGACATGTGTAGAATCCCTCAGCAAAAGGACTTTCTGTTACAAGCATTGAAGTCAGTGGAAAATCCTACAACCAACACTGACCAAGGAGAAAATCCAGCCCCCACAGATCTAATAAATAAACCAACTGTGAACGCCTGCTTTGAAGATAAGAGGGGAAAACCTTTTGTCCCACCGTTCCTTTTGACATTTGAAGTCTTCAAAAAAAACCTCCATAACTGTTTGGTTGACTCAGGAGAATCCTCCAATGTTATGCCATTGTCTATTTGAAAAAAATCAAACGCAATCCCTCTCAAAAAAGATAAGCATGTAATGCAACTAGACAGAACCCAGGTGAAGGTTATGGGAGAGCTCAAACATGTAATGATCAGAATAGCGATACACCCTAAATTTGTTCAAGTAATTGACATCATTGTAGTAGATATCCCATAAGCCTATGGATTTCTACTAAGTCGAGATTGGTCTAAGAAATTAAATAGACACTTTAGTACAGACTGGGTTCACCTTTGGCTTCCATTAAAGGGACACATGAATATGATTAGAATCGATAGGGAAAGATATCTAAAACATACTGTCACCGACATAGAAACCCCTAATGAACCCTCATCGACAGACTTTCCTGTGCTAGGCAATTATTCCTGTGATTCCAATTTCCGGAATTTATCCCCCCTCTCATTTGATGTCCCTCTTACCCAAAACTCTGAAATAAGTTTTCAATAAAATTTTCCAACGATGGCGGAGGAAACCCTCTTCTATTAGGAACAAGCGTTAGAAACCACATAATAGATAGGAGGAAAGGAGGAAAGTGACAAGAAAGAGGAAGCTGATAGGTTTTTCCCACAAGTTTGGACCTTATACTTCGATGTATTTAAATTGCAAGAAGGGTCAGGGGCAGGGTGCATCCTCATTGATCCAAAAGGTAAATGAAATTTCTTGTCCTGTAGACTAGAATTTGAATGCACAAACAACACCGCCGAGTATGAAGCTCTAGTACAAGGGATAAAGAAAGCCACAGAATTAAATGTTAAAAAATTGAAGGTTTTTGGAGATTCTAAAATCATCGTTAGACAAGTAAGGAACATTATACATTGCAACTCTCCCCACCTGAGGAATTACCAACAGGAAGTGCACAGACTAATAGAAAATTTTGAAGCCTTCAACATTACAATGATCCCCGGAACAAAGAACATTCTTGTTGATTCTTTGGCCACCACTACCTCAAGACTATCACCTCTAGAAGACTATGAAGCCTCCTAGTTCACTGTGGAGATACTCTACAAACCGTCAGTGCCCAACAATATTTCTAATTGGAAGGTCTTTGAAGGAGATGAACAGATCATCAACTTTTTGACCAATCAAGATAATTTTAAAGACTTGGCTATTGATGATGAAGTATTCCAAGAGAAATTAGCAGAAATCGATCCTCATACAGATTAACCGACTAACAAACCAAGGTCTCACACAATACCAAAGGGATTATCCAATTTAGAAAAGATTTTTGACCCAAGGGAAAGATTTAAAGGGTCAAAGAATGCAAAGACGAGAAGTTCTTGTCCCATGTACAAAACTATAAATCTAGGAACCCCGGAAAACCCCAAGAATATAAATCTCGGCAAGACAGTATCTAAAGAGGAAAGGAAGGCCTATCTCAAACTTTTCAGACAATATCAAGATGTTTTCGCATGGTCTACGGATATCTGAAAACTTATGATACTCATATCATTCAACACACTATCCCGTTAAAGCCTGAAGTGAAACCCTTCCAATAGAAACTCCAGAAATACCACCCATCGTTGGAGACTCTCATGTGTTAGGAGTTAAATAAACTACTAGATGCCAAGATTATCTTCCAGGTTAGACACTCTACATGGGTAGAAAATTTAGTTCCTGTGAGGAAAAAGTCTGGGGAGATCCGCCTATGTGTAGATTTCAGAAACCTCAACAAAGCTTCAGAAAAGGACAACTACCTAGTCCCACCAATGGAGCAACTCTTGCAGACTGTGTCTGGCTCTGAGATTTTCTCCCCGCTGGATGGTTTTATAGGTTACAACCAAGTTCTAGTTTCATAGGAAGATCGTTTGAAGACTACCTTCCGAACCAAGTGGGGAACCATTGCTTATAAACGTATGCCCTTTGGGTTAATCAATGTAGGGGAGACCTTCCAAAGGGCCATGGATGTATCATTTTGGGGAATAATCAACAAGTGTGTTGTAGTCTATTTGGATGATGTAACTATGTATTCAAATAATAGAGAAGATCACATCCAATACTTAACCCAAATTTTCGAAAGGTGTAGGAAATACGGTATATCCTTAAACCCTAAGAAAACTATCTTTGGTGTCAAGGAAGGTAAATTGATAGGTCATATTATATCTCAAGCATGGATTCACATAGACCCGGAAAGGATTAGGGCTACAGCTCAGCTTCCATTACCCCACAAAAAAAAGGCTATGCAATCGTTCTTTGGGAAAATCAATTTTGTGAGGAAATTCACCCTCGATTTCGCTGAAACTAGCAAACCCTTACAAAAAATGATCCGTAAAGCTGTTGAATTTAAGTGGGATGATGAAAGAAAAAGTGCTTTCAGCAATATTAAAGATGCAATATCCCAAGCCCCAGTGTTACGAAGTTCCAATTTTAGAAAATATTTCTTCCTCTATACTTTCGCCTCCAACCAATTGTTAGCTGCAGTATTGACTCATAAGGATGATGACAATAATGAGGTACCGATATCATTCATGAGCACTAATTTCCAAGGGGATGAACTAAATTACTTTTCTATAGACAAGCAAGCTTATTAGGTATACAAGACAGTGAAACACTTCAGGTCTTACATCCTAAATAACCATACCAAAGTCATCGTGCCTCACCCTGTGGTTCGATCCCTATTCACTGAACAGGAGATGGGGGAGAGAAGAGGAAACTAGATGTCAGTAGTCCAAGAATTTGATCTAGATATAAAACCTTCTAAACTGGTTAAAGGACAAGGGTTATACAAACTGGCAGCTAAAGTCCAGGACCAAGTAAATGAAGACCCCAGATGGGAGAATGAATTAGCATTGGGGTGTGGTGAAGAGTCATACATCTCCCTAGGGCACGAGTCTTGGTATGAGAAAATGACTTATCTCTTGCATCATGGAACTTTCTCAGAAAACCTGAATCCTAGGGAAAGGAGATCCCTCAAGTTAAAATCAACACAATATCGCCTCATAAATTCGGTGCTCTTCCGTGTTAAATATGATGGGGTACTTTTAAGATGTCTCGAACGTGAAGATGTAGACAAAGTTCTGAAGGAGCTCCATGATTGTCCTGTAGGTGTACATTTTGCAGGAAACACCACTTCTCATAAAATACTGAGAGCTGGCTATTATTGGCCTACTTTGTTCAAGGACACTCACACATATACTAGGAACTGTAAAACTTGTCAAATAAGCACAGGTAGGGAAAAGAGAGCAACTGTCCCGCTCCAACCTGTGGTTGTTTCCAGGCCATTCGAGCAATGGGGGTTAGATATCATAGGAGAAATAACACCAAGTTCTTCAAAACAACATAGATACATACTAGCTGCCACAGACTATTTCATGAAATGGGCAGAGGCCATCCCTCTAACTCATGTAAATGAAAAAGTGGTGATCCAATTCATAGAGAAACAACTGATCACAATGTTCAGTGTGCCTTTCGTCCTTGTTTTTGATAATGCATCTTACTTTTCTTCCACCTTATTAACATATTTTTCTCTAGACAAAGGAATCATAGTCAGATACTCTGCAAACTATTATCCATAAGGGAACGAAGTGGCAGAGTCAACCAATAAGAACCTAGTGAGGATATTAAAGAAAACAGTTGCAGTCAAACAGAGGAATTGGCACAGTTCACTCCATAACGCCTTATGGGCCGATAGAGTAACACCCAAGGAAGCCATAGGAAATTCCCCATACTTTTTGGTATACGGTTAGGAAGCCATCCTCCTGAACGAGCTATATCTTCCATCTCTTCAACTTGCTCAAGATTCTAGAGGACAACCCTCATCAGTTATAGAACAAAGAATTGATACCCTCCTCATGCTGGAAGAGGAAAGAGAGAAAGAAAAATCTAAGTTCATAGCTCATCAATGGATAGTTAAAAGGTGGTTTGATAAGCATAAGGATAAAGATAAATTTTTTGAAGTGGGAGACTTAGTCCTAAAATGGGATAGAGCAAATGAGCCGGAAAGAAAACATTCTAAGTTTTAGATTCTATGGCTCGAACCTTTCCAGGTGGCCAATAAGATTGGGTTAGGAACGTATCGGTTGCAGAATCTGAGGGGGCAACCTAATGCCCTCCCGATGAATGGCCAATCCCTAAAACAATATTTCCATTAAAAAAAAAAAGAAAAAAAAAGAGATTTTTTTGTGTGTTTTTTCACGATGTTTTGTTTTAGGTAGGTCGATTGAGGAATGCATTTTTGTTTTTGTTTCTTGCTGTAGTAATTATGCACTCTTGAAGATTTTGTTTAGCAATATGGTGGTTGACCTTAATTCATGTGATATGATGAACTTTGTTCCTGACTCATCACTCACATACAACACAAGAAGCATTGGGAGACCTGTGGTTGTTTTAAAGGGTTTTCTATCTAACCTGCAGATGAACAACCTTGGGAAAATGATGAAGTGTTTGCTTGGTGGTATGGTAAAACCTTAAGGGAAAGGTGGTAAGCTAGAAAGGAATACATGTATCTCAAAGACAGAGCTAGCAAAAAATTCACCTTAACCATCTCATTTTTCAAATAACAGACATCCTCCTCTCCCACTTGCTCTGGGAATTCTGCCGAAATAAAATCAATTATATGAAATGAGTGCACAGTAGGAGAGGGTATGCAGATAAATATTTCGAGGATATGGAAGCTCACTGGCAGCAGAGCAAGTTCTGTGATGTCGGGGTGACTTTTTCGGGACTATGGATGCTTTCTGGCAGCAAAGCAACACCGTAGCAAGTGAATAAGGATAAATAAAGGGCCTGGGGACAGTGAATTATTTACTCGACTCTTTTCAAAGGAGGTGTTAGTCAAGGTTACGGGAAACAAAGGTGGAATAAAGGTTGAAAAACCCCACAGGCAGGCCCAGATGCATCAACCAGGGAATTTCAAATGCAAGGATAAAAGAGGCTCCGATAAAAAACGAGTTAAGTTCTTAACTAGATTTTGCATCAGCTGAGCTGAGGTAGGAACATAGATTATTCTTTCGCCCAGTAAGTCGCTATTTGTTGAGCACTCAACACACCCTAAAAAATCCTTTGTCATTTTTTTACTTTTTTGGGTACCACTTGATTTTCTGCATTTTCTGATTCGATTTCCTTTTTGAAAAAAATGTTTTTTCTTTGCTTATTTCCATGATTCTCATCACATGTTCAGGTTTTCTTGAACTTATGAAACTTCATGACTAAAAATACCTTCAACACCTGAATAAAAAATATACAACCAAACACTTTACCAAACGCGATCAGGGTCGACATCAGAAGGAATTCAAAGAAGGAAAAGAACCACTCGGAAAACCTCAGTTGCCGAGCGCTGATCTCCATCGGCATCGGAAAAATGAATTTTTTGTTTGCGTCAAGTCTTACATAAGGATATCGTCAATAGTTGATTCCCCTCTGACATCATTAAAATACGGGGTGGAAAGACACTATCAAGGAGAGAAAATATATTGCCAATGGCCGATGCCCCAACGCGCTTCATCAATACCGAGGAAAACCTAGAAGGATCATTGCCAACATTTTGACCACGATAAAAGTTATCACCAATCACCGATCTCCGATGTGTTTTCAACATCGGGACTTTTTCAAGGGAGCTGATTCAAAAGCACTTTGATAGGTTTATCGTCGATCCCTAACCCCGGATACTTTTTCGGCATCGGCAAGCAGAGGTTTGTTTTAGAACGAATAATTGAAGGAAAGTCCCGACTCTGATTAATACACATGAATTAGGTCACCAGTCTTCAACACCACGTGTCCTTACCAGCTTACTAGATTGGAGAACCGTATGGTCTAGTTTTACCCCGAGTCATTCTTGGTTCCCTAAGTCTGATTCACACCTCCGAGTAAGCTTTTTTGCGTCAGAAATGTACGGTAAAATCGATCGGCATCAGAACTTTTTGCAGGAGGTTATCAACAAAAATGTTCATAGAAAACCCCGCAATCCCCCATCCACCCACTGAGAGAGTGACACGATGGGGCATTTTAGAATTAGATACGATCAAATTTTGAGCATTTAAGGAGCCAATTAATACCAAATCCCGCATTAGTTGCTACCTTGTGCACCAATCAAAACAACCGTTTAAAATCACCAATAGACCATATCACCACCCGTGCTTCCACCATCAACCCATGATGAATTTAATTTATAGATATTCGGCGACAAATTTGTTAAAATTTTACTCATAACCCGAATTGAATGGCTAATGCGACACGGTAAGATCTTCCCTGTTTAAATTCTCTTGAGCTGTTGTAAACAAAATAATTTTTATCATGAGATAATTTTGGAGCATCCGAAGGAGAAAGACGAGCGACTCGAAGGCTGTATCAACTCCGTGATTATCAAAATAACCAGGTTTTAACAATCTTCATAGGTATGTATCCGAGTCTATACATTTTACATGGTTATAATTTATGTGTTGTTATCCGGTTTTTGTTCTTACACAGTCTTTGGAATTTTATATTTAAGTTGCAGATACAATGCCGCCAAGAAATCCAAACACTAGATTATCGTCGAGGGCACCGAAGCTGAAAGAACCAGAGGTAGGCGAAGGCTATTCTCCAGGGGTCGCAAAACAATTGGAATACACCCTGAGGTCGAAACCTGTCATTAAGAAAACAATGAAGAAGGTTTTCATCCAGCCTTTAGCCTTTGGTGATACAGAGGCAAGCACCAGGTCCAATATGGCACTCCCACATTGGGGAGAACTCTTTAACAAGATCAATCAGGAGGAATACCTAGAATATGTCCCACACAGTGATCCCGATGTAAGGGCGCTTGACGACCAAGTGTTCACGAACATCCAACGGTCGTACCTACATATGGTGGCAAGAAAAACCCATGTTTTTCCTTGCATAGAAGTCCTGAAGTGGCTCATCGACCACATAGACACACATAAATGATTAATCAACGATGACAATGGTGGGTGTGTTGGACCGTTCCTTCCAGTAGAAGTTCAGAAATACTACAAACTTAGAGACCCCAAGGAGCGTATAAATACATATTTTGTCGTGAAGTTATATGAACACCACGACATGAGCTAAGTGATGGCCTCATGGTGGAGGGAGGACAAGAAGTTTACCTGGAGCACTGGCTAGTATGGGACAACTAACTTAAGGGAGCCATACATCTATTTGATGGCTCTCATATGTTGATTATACAAAGAGAAAGATTGCTCCATGTTTTTAGAGGCATGGATGCCTTTGGCATACACAATTGTGATCATCAGGTGTAGCTTTAACTAGGGAGAAATAATCTCCAAGCAACTGAGCATCTGTGTGCAGCAGGCCTAGGCATCAAAGGAAGGGGAAGCACCAACGTTTTACATGGCTTCATACTTGCTCAATGTCATGTGCTCCAGAAACATCTTTGTCGGCATGAATCTGAGCCGACATGTTGCAGAACTCCCGCTCCACGTCTACCTCAACGTGCTATGGGAAAACAGGTATAAGAAGTCCTACTCTCTCATCTGCGATGAATTAATAGCTTGAATTTATTTTATTATTTTTAATAAGGAATTCCCAAGGCTATCGACGACAACCAAAAAGATGATATCCAAGGTAGGCCATTGGTATTTGGACGAGCGCGCCACCTACATCAGGGTGTTTCGGGCGACCAGAACACTAAATCTCCTACTAGATCATGTCCCATACCAACTAGTAGTAGGAGAAATATGCTATCAAACCATATTGCAAGGCTACAATGCCACCCTGGTCAGGCATTCATACCCTATGGTTTCCATGTAAGTTTCTACTTGGTAAAGGACACTGCTCAATCCAAACAAGAAGGTCTGAGCCAATTCAAGTTTAGATTCCCGACAGGCCAATTCCGCAAGCACGATACAAAGGGGTTGGTATTGCAATATGCTTCTCAATAGTTGTCCTACTGGTTGTACACCCACGAAAAATTCGAAGGCGAAGTCTTCACAGAAAATGCCCAAGACTGGGACGAAGTGGTACAAAGGATGGCCGACCTGAAAATGACTAGGTTCAAGGCCATGAGCCTGGATGAACAGGAGAAGATAATATAATAGTTGACTTAAGAGGCCCTCAGATCTAGGGAAGAAATCAGAGTGACAGAGGCAACAAAGGTTTCCCTGGTGGCCCCAGTGCAGAACTGGGGATTTCCTATGACACCAGAGGCACATGCAAGGGGATTGCTCCTGATAGAACAAGCACAAAGAGTGATCGATCAACTGAAGGATGAACTGAACCTCATATAAATGGAAAGGGTCCCTTCCGACAAACCAATTGAAAGATGGGTAGGGCCATGTGGCCAAGAATTAATACAAATTGAAGAAATCACCGGGTTAAATAACCTTGAAGTTACAACACCACTGACTGGATCACCAGGGGATGTTTCATCTCAGCCAGAGATAACAAGAACATCAAGGAGAGCAAGTACACCAAACCCCCTTCACTACTTGGTAACAATATATGATGATGAGGAGAGTTTGGAGGTGTGCTTAGTGACTCCGGTGCAGATCACAGAGGAAAAGGAGCCCGAGAAGGCATATTCCCCAACTCCCGACACTCAAATTCGAGGCCTTCCAAAAAATGAATAGGAGGTCGAAAGTGTCTTAGACATTGATCTAATCGATGTACTGGAGACCCAAGTGGATAATCCAACGGACGAGCTAGGGTCGGGCGAACAAAACAAGAAGTTCCATAGCAAGAAATCAACATCTCAACAGTCGATTATCAAGTACGTACCGATCCTACCTCTGATGCTTTAATCTCAGCCGATACTTTGCCTCTCGATGAGAAACAACCAGAGGCCGGACCTTTGGAACACACAGAAGAAGTTCGAGAACCTAGTCTTGAACATATATACACCGTCGGGAGCCTAGGAAATATGCTTACCTGGGGAGATCAACAAATCCCCGAACCCATGGATGAGGTTGCTGATATACTTACCATGGATGAATGGAAGAGGAAATCCATCGTGAAGAGAACCACCAATAAGAGGAGGCTTACTCTAGATCTCTCCATCCTCATCACCACAGAGGAAAAAATGATTAGCACAGAGCATGCCAAGACATCTGAGCTTATCAATGTAGGGATGGAAATCACAGATGCCACCATGGATAGAGAGAAAATGGATGAAGAGGAGATGGCCGTTGTGCTGTGGAGATAGAAAAGGTGGAAAACATGGCACCAGGTCAAGTGCAACAATTCATGGAACACCCAATCAAGGCTCAGATTGTGTTGTAGTAGTTAAGTGCCAGAATAGTCAAGTATCGGGCATGAGCAATAGATATAAAGGAAATCCTTTCGGCTCCAATGTGTTAGAACTCTGTAAATTTGTTTGGCTGATAAACAAATGACAGAGGTACCTATTTCAACCAACTTTAGAGATGGGTACTAGCCTTCTCATCTCAGAGAGGGCTCTCTTGTGTCACTTGGTATTTCTTTGGCAATCAATGGCTAGTTTTAGTTTGTTTTGGGGGTTTTTGTATAAATTTGTTGGCCAAGAAGGGGAGGGAAACATAGGGCTATGGAGTCAAAATTCTGAAAGTGAATGAAAACAATGACTTTCTGGTAGAATTATTCAGAGGATAAAGGCTAAATGAGGCAATGAATCTAAGTTGTAAATTTGTATTTAAGCAGAGTGTAAGTGGAAGGAGAAGACAAATAACTGCATAGGAGCATTACTAAAATGAATTCTGAATTATTTAGGAAGAAATACACAGAGTTTAAATTGCTTCAGCCGAGATCATCACAAGATGAATTTTGGACCTTTGATTATCCAATTTAAACAAAAGACAATGCAAATGGAATTAAATAACACAGGAAATACATACAATGAAAAGAGACAAAAATCATATCACCACCATTAGAATCTTTTCATAGAGACTTCAAAAGCTTTTGCATATGTATTCAATTCAGCTTCAAAAAATTACAATTGAGTTCAGAACAACCAGAATTGTTCCCTTGCACTTCTGCCCACATTAATACATTCATAACTCTATCATTTATACAATTTTGAGTTCCTTTCAATTAGAAACCGATTACAATAGCTGAACTGAAATGTTTCAACTTCTAAAACTGAGCAAAATGATTACAAATGACAGTTTTCAGGAAAAACGTTTCATGATCCAACTGTTGATTCCTATGATGCTTCAAGTCCTTCATCTTCTACATTCTCTTTGAAATGTTTCTTATACTATTTCAAATCTAAATCCATTTATCCATATTCTCATTAAATATTTGGGAATAATATGTTTGAAGAAAAATAATTCCCAAATATTTTTCTATCATGTAGAATTAAATTTCCATAATTTAATTCATGCCTGTGGTTTTTTAAAACCATTTATTGTCTGCTTCCCATGGTTTTGAAAACCATGTCTTGATTTTCCCAATTTACCATTTTATTGTGAAAAACATTTACTGTGTATTGTTTTTTCCAATTTTCCGTTTCACTGTGAAAACCATTGACTGGTTTGTTTCCCATGGTTTTGAAAACCATGTCTTGGTTACCATCTTTGGTAAAATACTTTTAATCTTCTTCATTTACTTCTGTAAAACCTTTGGATAAAAAAATATCCAAGTCTTCCTTTCACGTGCATCTTCCCATTTAATTCTTTTCCAAGGAAATAAACATTAATCTCTTTAATTTGTAAAATTTAAATTTTACCTCTGTAAAACATTTTCACCATGAGGAAGAATTTCATTTATTGGAAATTCTATAATTATTATTGAAATACACTCTTGGAAAATATGCGGCACATAAACCATATGATAAATGGTTGCATTTATTATTTCGGGCTTGGGATGGAGTGGTTTACTCCACACCACTTTTCTTCCCGATATTCATCACGTAAGGACACGTCTCCCCGACCAAAAACCACAGTCCAAATATTGACCCGCCTTCAAATAATTAACCTCTGCGCTAGTTCTCTGCCCGATATGTATGTGCACCCTCCATCCACCCTTTAATTTTTCCACATTATAAATTGAGATTCGTGCCCATGATTTGACGTGATTCCATAAATTAAATATTGGATCAAATATTAATATAAATATTTTAATATAAAAATATCTATATTAATAATAATAAACCCTTTTTCTATTTTCTAAGGACTTTGGGCATATGAGGCTTATCACATGACTTTGTGGATAGGATAAGGGTGCTTAAGCTTAATAAAAGGAATATTTGAATATTTTTAATTTTCAACGGGAATATGATAATAAGGGTAATAATGAATGAAGTGATGGAACCGAGGGATTTAGATAAGCATTTAGGCTAGATATAGGTTTGGGATATTTGCCAAATTTTTTACTCATGGAGGACATGGATATTTTGGATGATCAGTCGAGTGAAGGATTTAGGTGATGGGAGCTTGACGGAGCTGGTGAAAAAGTTTTAAAATCTGAGTGGAAAGATAACATAAGGACAATATGCTTTGGGAAAATTAATGCAAATTAGCATGTGATAACATTGACTCCAAATGGGGATTCTATCCTCCCAAAGAGGTAGCAAAGAACTCATAGACCTAGTGCCTGATCCATTGGGATGCTCCCAAAACATGTGTGTGTACCTTGCTCCAACATGTCACCAATCTCTGCTGAAAACCAAATTCTGCACACTGCTCTCAACTGGATACTGAACACTGAATACACCACTAAAATATGACTGTACACACTACTGGAAATCCAAACTAAAAAATGCTTCACCAACAAGCTTATTCACACACTCCTATATACTCTAAAAATGCTGAAATGAATACTCAATCAGGTGATGCTAAAGTGCCAATGCATCCAATCAAGCAATTGGCTTCTCGATTTTCCTCTTCTCACATTTTTCTTAAGCAGGCAGAGAAATGTAAAATATGGCAACTGAAAACAAAAATTGAATCCAAAATCTGAGCTTATGAATGAAACAAATATCCTCCTTCACTGATGACTGTAATAGGATTACCACATGATCTTGAAAACCATGAAAAATCATTTCTTCTTAATGAACAAAAACATGAAGACAAACCTCATTCATAAGTGTTTGTTGCTCTTGCTCTATTTCTTCAGTTCTGAGAACATTTTCAAATGAAATGGCATAAATAGCTTTGTCTACTTTTCCATGCATCTCAACAAAAAAATTCATACATTCTTGAACATCTTCAAATATGACAGCCATATTATGTGCATCAAGGCTATCCTCTTGTTCATCAAACAATTCTGATTTGGTTTTATTAAACTTCTGGAAATTTTCTTGAGGAATGTCATTTTGACTTTCAAATGAATGAAGGGGAATAAGTTCTTGTTCATAATCTTATTGCAAATGTGAAAAGCTAACATCATGAACTATTTCACAATCTAGAGTTCCCATGGATGCATTTTCAAGACCATGATCTTCAAATGAATCAAATAAAACAACTTCCTCTGCATTATCTTTCTGTATTTCTGATTGGAAAGTGGCATACACCGTTTTGTTGCTTTCCTGAAACTCTATGTAATTTGTTTGTTCACTGCTTGAAGTCTCCATAGATGCAGTTTTAGAACCCTCATCCATGTTTAGGCCACTTAGAATTTGAACAACCACATTATTCATAGGGGAAGAAAGACAACTTTGAAACACTTTGTCTTGCAAAATATCTTCATCAAGTTCAGGAGAAGGAAAATGACTTTTAACAACAATTTCTTGATCAACTTCATCTTCAGCCAAAGGAGGGGCTACTATTTGTTGTTGGGATGAATATTCATAAAGGGCTTCTATGATTTCATCATTCATACACTATTCATCACCAAAAATATTTTCAAGGTACTTAATAAAATGTTGATAAAACTCACAACAATCTTCAAACACCAAGAAAGAAGGATTATATTCTCTATAATTATTAAAGAATGTTATATGGAAATATTTAAGAGAGTATAAGCTCCTTGCTTTTAAACCTTCATACCATAATCTTTCTTTCCCCTCTAAAGTAGCCATACACATTTTCATCAAACAATCCTCATGAAATTCAACCCCCAACTTACATATGTGCATGTGAAATCTAATCAAGTGAAAGACAACATCATTTCGTTTCCCATCTACAAATTTAGGAAAATATTTTTGCCAATCTATGTGAGGAATACAATTTGGAAAGCCAGGAATATGAGAGCGATTCATTGGATCGTACCTTGCAGATCTGTAATCCATATTGAAGCAGTGGAGTCATCAATAAAATCTTTAGGCTACTGAGTCTTTGGACAATGGAGTCGCCATACAAATTTTGAATTCTAGATTCTTGAAAATGGAGTCTCCAGGTGAATGATGTATACCCTTTCTGTATTTGAATACTCTTCACCATCAATACTCAGATCTGAACTTTGTCATTTCTCCCAAGGATGATTTCACCTTCACTGTCCGACAATGACGCCAGGATGTTAGCACTCTGTAAATTGGTTCGGCTGATAAACAAACGATAGAGGTAATTGTTTCAATCAACTTTAGAGTTGGGTACTAGCCTGCTCAGCTCATAGAGGGCTCTCTCATGTCACTTGGTATTTCTTTGGCAATAAATGGATATTTTTAGTTTGTTTCGGGGGTTTTTGTATAAATTTGCTGGACAAGAAGGGGAGGGACACTTAGGGATATGGAGTCGAAATTCTGAAAGTGAATGAAAACAATGATTGGCTGATAGAATTCTCCAGAGGATAAAGGCTAAATTAGGCAATGAATCTGATTTGTAAATTCGTATTTAAGCAGAGTGTAAGAGGAAGGAGAAGAAAAATAACTGCATCGGAGCATTACTGAAATGAATTTTGAATTAGTTAGGAAGAAATACACACAGTTTAAATTGCTTCAGCCGAGAGCATCACAAGATGAATTCTGGGCCTTTGAATATCCAATTTAAACAGAAGATAGTGCAAATGGAATTAAAGAACACATGAAATACATACAATGAAAGGAGACAAAACTCATATCACCACCATTAGAATCTTTTCATAGAGACTTCAAAAGCTTATGCATATGTATTCACTTCAGCTCCAAAAAATTACAATTGAGTTCAAAACATCCAGAATTGTGCCCTTTCACTTCTGCCCACATTAATACATTCAGAACCTCTATCATTTATACAATTTAGAGTTCCTTTCAATTAGAAACCGATTACAATAGCTGAACTGAAACGTTTCAGCTTCTAAAACTGAGAAAAATGATTACAAATGGCAGTTTTCAGAAAAAACATTTCATGATCCAACTGTTGAATCCTCTGACGCTTCAACTCCTTCCTTTGCAACATTCTCTTTGAAATGTCACTTATACTCTTTCAAATCTAATTCCATTTATTCGTATTCTCATTAAATATTTGGGAATAATATGTTTGAATAAAAATAATTCCCAAATATTTTTCTATCCTGTAGAATTAAATTTCCATAATTTAATTCATGCCCATGGTTTTTTAAAACCATTTATTGCTTACTTCCCATGGTTTTGAAAACCGTGTCTTGATTTTCCCAATTTACCATTTTACTGTGAAAAACATTTACTGTGTCTTGTTTTTTCCAATTTGTCGTTTCATAGTGAAAACCATTGTCTGATTTGTTTCCCATGGTTTTGAAAACCATGTCTTGGTTACCATCTTTGGGAAAATACTTTTAATCTTTGTCATTTACTTCTGTAAAACCTTTGGATAAAAAATTATCCAAGTCTTCCTTTCACGTGCATCTTCCCATTTAATTCTTTTCCAAGAAAATAAACATTAATCTCTTTAATTCATAAAATTTAAATTTTACCTCTATAAAACATTTTCACTGTGAAGAAGAATTTCATATATTGGAAATTCCATAATTATTATTGAAACACACTCCTAAACAATATGCCGCACATAAAACATATGATGAATGGTTGCATTTATTATTTCGATCTTGGGATGGAGTGGTTTACTCCACACCACTTTTCTCTCCGATATTCATCACGTAAGGACACATCTCCCTAACCAAAAAGCACGGTCCAAATATCGGCCCACCTTCAAATAATTAACCTCCGCGCTAGTTATTCTCCTGATATGTATTTGCACCCTCCATCCACCCTTTGACTTTTCCACATTATAAATTGAGATTCGTGGCCATGATTTGACGTGATGCCATAAATTAAATATTGGATAAAATATTAATATAAATATTTTAATATAAAAATATCTATATTAATAATAATAAACCCTTTTTCCTATTTTCTAAGTACTTTGGGCATATGAGGCTTATCACATGACTTTGTGGATAGGATAAGGGTGCTTAACATTAATAAAAGGAATATTTTTAATTTTCAACGTGAATATGATAATAAGGGTAATGATGAATGAAGTGATGGAACCAAGGGATTTAGATAAGCATTTAGGCTATATATAGGTTTGGGATATTTGCCAAATTTTTGACTCATGGAGGACATGACTATTTTGGATGATCAGTCAAGTGAAGGATTTAGGTGATGGGAGCTTGACGGAGTTGGTGAATTTTTTTTTAAATCTGAGTGGAAAGATAGCATAAGGACAATATGCTTTGGAAAAATTAATGCAAATTAGCATGTGATAACATTGACTCCAAATGGGGATGTTATCCTCCCAGTGAGGTAGCAAAGAAATTGTAGACCCAGTGACTGATCCATTGGGCTACTCCCAAAACATGTGTGTGTAACCTGCTCCGACCTGTCACCAATCTCTGTTGAAAACCAAATTCTGCACACTGCTCTCAATTGGATACTGAACACTGAACACACCACTAAAATCTGACTGTACACACTACTGGAAATCCAAACTGTAAAATGCTTGACCAACAAGCTTATTCACACACTCCTATCTACTCTAAAAATGTTGAAATGAATACTCAATCAGGTGATGCTAAAGTGTCAATGCAGCCAATCAAGCAATTGGCTTCCCGATTTTCCTCTGCTCACATTTTTCTTAAGCATGGAGACAAATGTAAAAGATGGCAGTTGAAAACAAAAATTGAATCTAAAATCTAAGATTATGAACAAAACAAATTCCTCCTTCACTGATGACTATAATAGGATGGCCACAGGATCTTGAAAACCATGAAAAAGCATTTCTTCTTGATGAACAAAAACAGGAAGACAAGCCTCATTCATAAGTGTTTGCTTCTCTTGCTCTATTTCTTCAATTCTGAGAACCTTTTCAAATGAAATGGCATAAATAGGTTTGTCTACTTTTCCATGCATCTCAAAAAAAACATTCATACATTCTTGAACATCTTCAAATATGACAGCCATATTATGTGCATCAAGGCTATCCTCTTGTTCATAAAACAATTCTGATTTGGTTTTATTAAACTTCTGGAAATTTGCTTGAGGACTGTCATTTTGACTTTCAAATGAATGAAGGGGAATAAGTTCGTGTTCATAATATTCTTGCAAATGTGAAAAGATAACATCATGAACTATTTCATAGTCTCGAGTTCCCATGGATGCATTTTCAAAACCATGATTTTCAAATGAATCAAATAAAACAACTGCCTCTTCAATATCTTTCTGTATTTCGGATTGGAAAGTGGCATACACTGTTTTGTTGCTTTCCTGAAACTCTATGTAATTTGTTTTTTCACTGCTTGAAGTCTGCATAGATGCAGTTTTAGAACCCTCATCCATGTCTAGGCCACTTATAATTTGAACAACTACATCATTCATAGGGGAAGAAAGACAACTTTGAAACACTTTGTCTTGCTGAATATCTTCATCAAGTTCAAGAGAAGGAAAATGACTTTTAACAACAATTTCTTGATCAACTTCATCTTCAGCCAAAGGAGGGGATACTATTTGTTGTTGGGATGAATATTCATAAAGGGATTATATGATTTCATCATTCATACACTCTTCATCACCAAAAACATTTTCAAGATACTTAATGAAATGTTCACAAAACTCACAACAATCTTCAAACACCAAGAATGAAGGATTAGATTCTCCATAATGCTTAAAAGAATGTTATATGGAAATCTTTAAGAGAGTATAAGCTGCCTGGTTTTAAACCTTCATACCATAATCTCGCTTTCCCCTCTAAAGTAGCCATAAACATTTTCATCAAACAATCCTCATGAAATTCTACCCCCAGCTTACATATGTGCATGTGAAATCTAATCAAGTTCAAGGCAACATCATTTCCTTTCCCATCTTCGAATTTAGAAAAATATTTTTGCCAATATATGTGAGGAATACGATTTGGAAAGCCAGGAATATGAGAGAGATTCATTGGAGCATACCTTGTAGATCTGTAATCCATCTTGAAGAAGTGGAGTCATCAATAAAATATTTAGGCTACCGAGTCTTTGGATAGTGGAGTCACCATACAAATTTTGAATTCTAGATTCTTGAAAATGGAGTCTCCAGGTGAATGATGTACAACCTTTCTATGTCTGAATAGTCTTCACCATTAGTACTCAGATCTGAACTTTGTCATTTCTCCCAGGGAATATTTCACCTTCGCTCCACGACATCGGTGCCAAAATGTTAGCACTCTGTAAATTTGTTCAGCTGATAAACAAATGATAGAGGTAACTATTTCAACCAACTTTAGAGATGGGTACTAGCCTGCTCAACTCAGAGAGGGATCTCTCGTGTCTCTTGCTATTTCTTTGGCAATAAATGGCTAGTTTTAGTTTGTTTTGGGGATTTTTGTATAAATTTTCTGGCCAAGAAGGGGAGGGACACTTAGGGCTATGGAGTCGAAATTCTGAAAGTGAATGAAAACAATGACTGACCGGTAGAATTCTCCAGAGGATAAAAGCTAAATTAGGCAATGAATTTGATTTGTAAATTCGTATTTAAGCAGAGTGTAAGAGGAAGGAGAAGACAAATAATTGCATCGAAGCATGACTCAAATGAATTCTAAATTAGTTAGGAAGAAATACACACAGTTTAAATTTCTTCAGCTGAGAGCATCACAAGATGAATTTTGGGCCTTTGACTATCCAATTTAAATAGAAGACAGTGAAAATGGAATTAAAGAACACATGAAATACATACAATGAAAGGAGAAAAAACTCATATCACCACCATTAGAATCTTTTCATAGAGACTTCAAAAGCTTCTGCATATGTATTCAATTCAACTCCAGAAAATTACAATTGAGTTTGGAACAACCAGAATTGTGCCCTTGCACTTCTGCCAACATTAATACATTCGGAACCTCTATCATTTATACAATTTCGAGTTAATTTCAATTAGAAACCGATTACAATAGCTCAACTGAAACATTTCAGCTTCTAAAACTGAGAAAAATGATTACAAATGACAGTTTTCAGAAAAAATGTTTTATGATCCAACTGTCGATTCCTCTGACGCTTGAGCTCCTTCCTATGCTACATTCTCTTTGAAATTCCATGTATATTCTTTCAAATCTAATTCCATTTATCCATATTCTCATTAAATATTTGGGAATAATATGTTTGAATAAAAATAATTCCCAAATATTTTTCTATCCCGTAGAATTAAATTTCCATAATTTAATTCATGCTCGTGGTTTTTTAAAATCATTTATTCCTTGCTTCCCATGGTTTTGAAAACCATGTCTTGATTTTCCCAATTTACCATTTTACTGTGAAAAACATTTACTGTGTCTTGTTTTTTCCAATTTACCATTTCACTGTGAAAACCATTGACTGGTTTGTTTCCCATGGTTTTGAAAACCATGTCTTGGTTACCATCTTTGGTAAAATACTTTTAATCTTCTTCATTTACTTCTGTAAAACCTTTGGATAAAAAATTATCCAAGTCTTCCTTTCACGGGCATATTCCCATTTAATTCTTTTCCAAGGAAATAAACATTAATCTCTTTAATTTGTAAAATTTAAATTTTACCTCTGTAAAAAATTTTCACTGTGAGGAAGAATTTCATTTATTGGAAATTCCATAATTATTATTGAAATGCACTCCTGGAAAATACGCCACACATAAACCATATGATAAATGGCTGCATTTATTATTTTGAGCTTGGGATGGAGTGGGTTACTCCACACCACTTTTCTCCCCGATATTCATCACGTAAGGACACATCTCCCCTACCAAAAAACACGGTCCAAATATCGTCCAACCTTCAAATAATTAACCTCTGCGCTAGTTCTCCACCCGATATGTATGTGCACCCTCCATCCACCCTCTGACTTTTCCACATTATAAATTGAGATTCGTACCCATGATTTGACATGATGCCATAAATTAAATATTGGATCAAATATTAATATAAATATTTTAATATAAAAATATCTATATTAATAATAATAAACCCTTTTTCTATTTTCTAAGGACTTTGGGAATATGAGGCTTATCACATGACTTTGTGGATAGGATAAGGGTGCTTAAGCTTAATAAAAGGAATAATTTTAATTTTCAACGAGAATATGATAATAAGGGTAATAATGAATGAAGTGATGGAACCGAGGGATTTAGATAAGCATTTAGGCTAGATATAGGTTTGAGATATTTGCCAAATTTTTGACTCATGGAGGACATGAATATTTTGGATGATCAGTCGAGTGAAGGATTTAGGTGATGGGAGCTTGACGAAGTTGGTGAAAAAGTTTTAACATCTGAGTGGAAAGATAGCATAAGGACAAGATGCTTTGGAAAAATTAATGCAAATTAGCATGTGATAACACAATGGACCAATACAAATTCTCGTATGCCAACACATGTGAATATCTCTTCATCCAATGGTCAGAGTACAAGAAGAGTTATCCACTCAAGTGAAATCATTTGATGACTCTTAAAAGAATGAGCGATGAAAGCGCCATGTGGCGATGTTTTGTTTTACTTAGCTTACACTTTTGATAATTATTTTTAGTTAATAATATGCTATAAATAGGAGGATCAACCTGTTAGCAAGGGTCGATGGTTGTGGCAAAGACCCTCATTTTTGGATTTGTAAAGAACTATTTCAGAGCTACCTTAATTGAGATTTCATGTTTAGGACCAGAGACAAGTTTGTGTTTTCATCAAAAGCGTGTGTGATTGGATCTAAAGAATAATTATTTATGATTTTATCTCATGAATGGATGTTGTAACGAGTAAGAGCCTCTGAATCTGTTGATAAGTTATTTGATTCAATATTTTTATAGTTCTTGTCTTTAATGATAAAAATTAAATTGATGTGTTAATATGTGATTGATGATTAAACCTAAGGAAACTATTTTTCTTACCATCGCTCATTACATGTATGTTTTATTCTGATAATCTTATCTCAGTCAATAATTGGAACACCAACAGGTTAATGTATTAGTACTAGGCTTGTTGTAGGTGTAAGAATCATTGTCTTCATGTTCGAGCACATGGGTTATCCCAAGCTCATCCTTCTCCAATAGTTAAGCTTTCCCACTTTGTTACCCAGTTGGTTTCACTAGTGCATTTGGGTCAAATTACGACGGCACGTTCGACACAATTGCCACTTTATATTGTTGGGAGAATGACAAACATCGAACCCCATCAAACGTTGTTTCAAAGGACATCTCTCTTTAAATGATCCAGGTGGATATCAGTGGCCACTCACCTTTTCCAACTGGCTCAAAACAGTTTTCTGGCAATTTTGGCAATTTACTATTTTTAGCAGTTTTAACTTCCAGGGCCATTTTGAGGGCCTAAATAAAGGTTTTTCGGGATAGAACTTCTCAATGATATCCTACGACATGATTGATCCCCCAAAGTGAATCTCCTCAATGATACCTTTCCAACGGGCTATCATACGCCTAAAACAGAGATCGTATGCAAAAGTTACGACACTGGGAAGTTAATGTACTAACTTACCCAAACGAGGCCCACATGACTTTTGGTGCTTCATCTCCTAGGGTTAGGTTTTTGGATGTCTAGGGTATTTGGAATTCCTTTTTATTGTAAAAAGGCCTTCGGAGCCTCATGTAATCATCTTCTTGCGAATGTGGGTAGCCATCACATCTCTTCTCAAAGATAAGCTGCCACCATTCTAGCGAGTCTTTCACTCTGTATTTTTACAGTCTCTGTACATTTCTTTCATTAATAGAAATCATGTATTACTGTATATCTGTGTTTATGGTTGCATCTATGATACATTTTTGTTATATTATTTAATATCTGCGATATCTTTGTGCATTTCTTTATTATATCTCCTCTCTCATTTCGTGTCGAAAATAATCTGGATCATCTGACGACATAGATTTCGTCTTGATTACGATGTTTCATGTGGACACGTGTCATCCCGAATTAGATTTTTAAACCCCCATATAAACGTAGTAAGATCGACGTCTTGGGCGTGGCAAGACCGACGTCTTGGGTGTGGCAAGAGAGACGTCTTGAACGTGGCAAGAGAGACATCCTAAAGGTGGCAAGAGTGATGTCCTGGAGGTGGAAAGAGATACGTCCTGAAGGTGGCAAGAGAGACGTTTTGAAGGCGGCATGAGTGACGTCATGAAGGTGGCAAGAGAGACGTCCTAGAGGTGGAAAGGGAGATGGTTTGGACGTGGAAAGAGAGATGTCTTGAAGGTGGCAAGAGCGATGGCTTGGAGGTGGCAAGACCAACTTCATGGAGGTGGCAAGACCGACGTTAAAAGGTATCAGCTCCGACATGGTTTCTATAGGAGCAACACTCTTGGAGGTGGAAATACCGACATCTTGGAGGTGGCAAGAGCGACGGTAAGAGGTACCAGCTCCGACGTGGTTTCTATGGGAGTGACACTCTTGGAGGTGGCAAGAGAGACGTCTGGCACGTGGCAAGAGCGACGTGAAGAGGTATCAACTCTGACGTGGTTGCTATGGGAGAGACACTCCAAGACGTCGCAATAGCGACTGTGTTGTAGGTATTTAAAAAAAATACAATATTAATATCAAGACCTATGAAGCAAACAAACAACTCCAGGCAAGGAACTAGTGACAGACTAGAGGGACTGAAGATGTTTAATTGTTGATTTCTGCCTAGAGTAATTCTTCCTATAATTTTGAGTTCCTTCTAAGACAAACTATCGTTGATGAGAATGAATTGAGAATGTTGAATTGTTAATTCCTTCCCAAGGAATTCTTCTTATAGCTCTAAGTTCCTTCTAAAAACTATCATTGATGAGAATGAATTATTTACTTTTAGCATTTACTTGAAGATATTACAAAACATCAAGAAAGAAGCATGACCAAGATAATGATGAACAATATCTTTTAGTATTAAAAGAGATGAACACAGATGTTGTAACATTTCTCTTAAAGGCATACATAATACCTTTGACAACATAATTTCAAGAGTCTCTATAAATATTTATAGCATTTCCATGTAAAAATTGTCGAGCATCAGTAAGGCATACTAGCACTTTACATTCATCTAGATTAGTGAAGTTTTCATTCCAATAGAAAGCTGACAGACCTTTATGGTCTTGGAAGCATATGTCTGAATATTGATAAATATTTTACGGGATTCAAAAGGTATGGGGTTACTTTGGCAAATACATTTTTCTCGTCAAACAAGAATATAAGATCCTTCAACCCCGTCTCATATTAACAAATGAAAAGAATCATATAGTAGATGGAGACAACATCCATAAGGAATTTCCAACTTGATTTGCATCGTACCTTAAGGAATCATATTTAAGGCCAACTTTAGAAATCCAAGTACCTGCAACAAGAAGAAAAAAGTCAACCCACATACCTCTAAAATAAACACAAAAGGATCAGAAATCATGTTAATACAAATCCATTACAACTATCATCATAATCATCATCATCATCATCCATCATCATCATAATCATCATCATATTTCATGTCTTCATAATTCTCATGTTTTCCACTTCATCATCATCACCCAACACAACACCATACCATCATTTTTAACATCATCTTCGTTATTTTTTTTATTTGGATTGGATAATCATATAATTTTTCATATATCTTGGTATGTTATGGGTGGAAACAATTGGAGGAATTGGCTTGCAGAGTCATTTTAGTGGTAGGTCCCATTCCAGAAAATTGAGGTATGGAACGTTCTAGATCCATTTTTAGGAATAAAGTTAGGGTTGTAGTTTCCAAAACTTGTTCCCACACCCTCGATGTTGATATAAACACCGATACCTTTATAATGATGTGAAAATCACCTCAATCGGAGCTCATATGTGAAAGTTATGTCTCCCACAATTTGAGATACCATGTTGACCACCAAGGTATGAGTGGATTCCACGTTGCCCCCCACTACTCACATATGGGGATATCTACATGTGGAAATTCAATAATATTATATAAGATCCAAACCTTATCATTAATTGAGGGTTGAAGATGAAAAAAACCTAACCCTAGATGTATATTGGTCCATTCTGTAGTATTGTATCTGTTCCATAGTTGAGAAAAGTAACTAGGAGTGGTGTTTTGAGAGCATAACAAAGGAGGAAAATATTATAGCAGCCATACAAGCCACATTGTCAAAGAGAATTTCAAAATTAGTGCCTCTTTCTTTGTATTTGCATTCCATAACTGAAGAAAAGAGCACAGAGGATAGGCCTCACCTTCTAGTCGAGTTTTCTCCCATATTAGGTTTCCTAAGATATATCTTGTGTGTGGATGGTGTTTTATTTTTCTCATTTATTTCATTTTCATATTTCATTTATTTCATAAATTATAGAAAAGATAGTAATTAATTAATCTAGGATCTAAGGAAAATTAATTTGCATAGTCTAAGGTTTCAAAATATTATAATATTTGTTGTGACGAACTGTTCCAGTGGAATATCCATTATGGTTTATATATTAGTTTTGCATTACCTATTCGTCATATTTATTCATAGATTTCAAGCCTACAAGGACAAATAGGTCATAATTCACAACAAAAATGCCAAATTCTAAAATTAGCATGTTGTAGATGGCACTCAAGTAAATACATGTTACAATGGGAAATGCCATTTCAATACAATTACAAACAACTACCAAAGTATAAATTTTCACACAAGAGAAAGGGTCTACAACATCTTGGGTTAAGAAACCAACATGCAAAAGTTTCATAAAAAAAACCTCCAACATCTCAATTTAAGAACTCAACATGCAAAAGGTTCACCCTCAACAATAAAATTACATGTACTTGTCTACCACAAAGTTTTTTTGAGTGAAAAAACTCAACCAAGACAAGGGCCAAATTGCAAATCCTAGTTTATGTGAGTATCTCACATTCGATAGCCATCAAGAAGATCCATCTCAGTATCTCTGCATACAATATTTTTTGAAGTTAAACTTAAATAAGTATTCATAGCAAGGGTTTCACTTACAAAAATGTTGCAACCTGGCCCATATCTTCCTACATCGACACTACTCAACCTAAAAACAATAAAAAAACATTTATGTCTACGTACTCTTGTCAAGAAGGTGATTCTACTACATGTTTCAAAATAAAAACAACAATATTGTATCCTTATAAATAAAAGTATGGGTCAAATAGTGGATCAAAACTTATGAAACATCCATTCCAAAACAAAATAATATACACGTGTTCCCATAATGCTTCAATACAAGGAATACAAACACACACAAGTGTGCCTGGAATGCTTCAATACAAGGAATACAGAGAATTATTTTGTCCTTGTTCCACAACTGATTGATAACACCAATAGCACATTCAAGTAGCATATGGTCATTAAAAATGTTATGCAACCTTCCATGACAGGTTTCCAATTCTAAACATCCATACTATCCCTACAAAAAGCATACTAGGTTATTCTACGCAAGGTACACCAATTCTTCATATATTGTCTATAATAATTCTGATTCAAATTACCAACTGTGCAAGAGACAAGGAACTGATTCCACTAGTCCCTAAAAAATGATAAGGCACATAACATAGTAGTAAAATGAATAAATATTTATATAATCATCCAATCATCTTGCAACAAGGTCAAGGTCTAGAAAGTGCAACCTACAAGAAATTGTACAAGAAATGCAATTTTCACAAGTTATATAGATCATTTTCAATAATTTCAAAAATAGAGGAGATGGCATAATTCCAATATTATACAGAATAAAAAGGATTATATGTAATCATTATCATACATCCATTCATATGTTTCATACTGTTTTTCAATATCACTCATCGACCTTGTCAATTTTTTCAAACACAAGAATCCACCCAATGGTCACATTTCATACATGACACTCTATTTTTCTAAACTACCCACTCCATTTCAATTCAACAACAATTACATATCTTCTACATCATTCCCTACCATTTTATCCTATTCATATCCACATTGAAAAACTAAAAATGAAAGACTATGCAGGTAGTTATAGGAAGCTACAGAAGAAACTTAATACACTGCTACATGAAGCTATAAGACTCATGATGAAAATTGTAATGTTCCAACATTCTACTGGAGGCTATAGGATACCTCCAACCAACTCATAGTTTTTAATTTTTAGAATTCCAAGGGTACATGAGGACTTGTAAGGTTATTTTACACCTCTCCAACCAAAATTCCAGTCACCAAAGAAACTTTGTCAATGGATTTGGACTTCTATATGATACCCTACAGACCTACAAGAGGCTATATGAGACAATACAACTTCAAATTTGGATCAACATTCATAAAAAAAATTGCATAGGAGTGACTCCAATGGGATATAATGGGTCATATACAACACAACAAGAATCCATGCAACTACTCAATCAAGTTAAATAAGGTTCTTCACTTCTTTGTATTCAATTTCATTGTATTCACTCTTTAAATTTCCAACCAAATATATTATCATGGTAAAAAATCAAAGCCAACAAAAATATGACTTGCTCCCTCAATGAGGTGGGACTTTATTCTACATGTGGGGGAGGGGGCACTTAAGTTTCCTAGGGTTTATCACTATAATTTTGAATTAGAAATGTTAGTTAATAGATTATGATAAAAAGGGTCATTGGGAAACTCATGATAAAACAAATGTGGTAATAATGGTAGAAGTCACATCAACAAATGTGCCAACATTTTGAAATAGAGTTAAGGGAACCTATACCACCTACATAGATAATATCCACGATCTCCTTCATGCAATAAAATTTTGATACATCAACTCATACCAATGACCAGCTCAGAAGAAATCACATGGACTCAATATAAGGAGAAGCTATAAAATTCAAGCCAAATAATCAAAATAGTTGGTATCATCTATTAACTATAGCTAGAGGAAAAGGTCAGTGGTAAAGTAACTAAAAAAAAATCATCCTTTCTTCCATACCCTCTAATCTATGTTATCGCTTGAGAAATTTCCCATCAGTATTCTACAGGGTCATTTATCCTAGGATTTCTCCACAAGGGCATGTATGTGTTTATTCTCAAAACACAATTATAAGACTGTGTAGCTCAAAGCTATGAAACCCTCCTTCTTTTTATCTTGATTACTAGTGGATACATTGTTTTCTTTGGAAACTACTACAAGATGTCACTTTACTTAGTTTATTTCATTTCTAGAGATTATCACACCAACTCTTGACCCTACTCTCGTTATTTTTTTTCTTCTTATCATTCACCAACCAAATGAGGAATCTCTTAGTGTTGTAGGGAAATCAATTTTTTTTTGCAAACTTAGGCCAAGGGTTTCTAGGATTCTTCCTAACCCACTTTCCTAAGAACCTTGTAGTCACTTTGGGATCTATTCTTAGTTAAAAAAAATCCATTATGTAGAGAAGAAAAAACATCTCAGACACTCCAAAAGAATAATTTGTTTTTTAATCTTAAGTTGGTACCCTTTAGACTCACATCCCCCTGTTCCAGTACAACATATGAATGGTATTTACCATCCTCTGTTGCAGTGAAACCATTCCATATCATTTATTTTGGTATTTTTCTCATCTTAGAAACCCAAAGAAGCCAAGCATTCTATACTTCACATTTTGCTAAGTTTTCTTAGTTGGTAAAAGCTACATATAGTCTACACAAAGAAACCTATGTGAGAAACCATAGGAGGAGGATTCAACATAAGGTATACCACTAGCACCTCTAGGGTATATAACAACCTTGAGGTGGTTCAAATATTTCAATATTCCAATTAGCTAGTATATTTTGATATAAATTAGGGGTATGATGATAAAGTGGCTCTTGAATTTTCCCTCAATTTTCAGAATATCAGTGATCAGAAGTATGTTATAGTAGTAAAGATATTAAAATTACAAGTAAATGAATCTATTATCAGTAGAGTATGAGGGTTTCCCATGGTTTTACCATGGGACAAGGATGAGAGGATGCCATCCACAAATACTAAGAAACTCTTCTTCCTTAGCTATGAAGAGAGAGAGGAGAAAATAAATGGGGTAAGAAGAGAAAGACTCCTAGATCCATGGGATGAGGTGTCATATTACCTCCTCAAATACATCACCTGTGAGGATCTGTTGAGTTTGTTACAAATACACCACTTCATATTTTGTCACTAGTCGAGGCACCTATTCCATCATAGATTTGAAGAGAACTTGAGAATTCCTTACTTTCTTCTACATTCCTTAAAGTAAATGAGCATAAACGTTAATAAAGGAAAGGAAGAGGCTTTGTCCTACCATGGCCTCATAAAATTGTTGGTCTGTGAAGCCTTGGAGAGAAAAAATTTCAGGGTACCATTAAAATAATTTATAAGCATGGATAGGTAGAACTATGTAGCTTCCCAATATCCTACCCAAGAACCAAGCCTTGAAAGGGATGTAAGAAGGAAAAAGAAGGCTAGAAAGCTAGAGGCCCACAAAAGTAAACCATAACAAAAAAATATAAATATGGAGGACACATACAAGGAGGTAGCTTCTACCCTCATCAAATTGAGGACACTAGAAATTAGCCCCCTAAAAATTAAAGAGAAAACCCCAGTGATAGGGAGGATTTGGAAATCCTCTATGAGGGAAATAATTGATTCCCAAGAAACCCCCAATTTGATCACACCAATATCCTCCACCATAGTAAACCTGGAGGACTCTCCTAGCCCCACAAAAATCCCATCAAGGGCACAAGAGGAGGGTAAAGTAGCAACACCACCTACAAAGTATTTTTCTCATCTCACTTTGAGTGAGACAGAGGTAGCAACAGTTGAAGTCATCAGATGGAAAATACTATAAAAGGATACAACATCAAAGAAAGAGAAAGCACAAGGAAGTACATAAGATATGGAGTAGAAACATCATCATCTACAAGAAAATTTTCAAATTATGATAATGCAAGGGATTTATAGTAAGAGACAACTTGAGCTTGGAAACAGATATTTGAAAGAAGAGCTAGCTAGAACTAGGAGAAAATTAGTTGGCCAAACTGATAGAGTATAGGTGATGTAGGCATCGATATCCAAGATGGTTGATGCTGATGATGTTGATGATGATTATGATTATGATTATGATGATAGTTGTAATGGATTTGTATTAACATGATTTCTCATCCTTTTGTGTTTATTTTGGAGGGATGTGGGTTGACCTTTTTCTTCTTGTTGCATGTACTTGGATTGCTAAAGTTGGCCTTAAATATGATTCCTTAATGGTTTTTGCAGCGTACCTCACCATCATTAATAGAAGATTTTCAACATCAACTTTGTCAATGCCAAATGACAACTCACTGACCATTTTTGCAAACCAATTTCAGATTATTGACGTGAGCACTATCATTGCAATTTACCTGGGGCACTTCATCCATTCCAAGTTACAACACATTAACAACTAGGCCAAATCCACTTTAGATTGAACAAATGGAAAATGTAATCCACATGTGCAACAAATTAAACACTAAACCATGTGCCAATTTTCCTTCTTTGAAAACTTAGTTTTATAAGTATTTGTAACAAAATTTCCATTGTCTACATACAAGTAATGTGTGTATATCCCCAAAGAAGTACTAAAATGTGTGTATATATTTTACATATTTCCTCTTCCTAAGGTGGTAGTAATGGCTCTAAAATTATTTCCATTCTCCTTTCTCTAATTCTGGGTAGTTTGAAGGTGTTATGAGGGGGTATTTCACAGTCCAAAAAGATTATAGCCTCAACAACACATACCAACCAGACTTGTGGGTAGCAACAAATTGAAACAACAATCATATATTCAGGTATTTGTAGGGAAGCCTTTCTTTTTATCCATGGCAGCTTATATATACCCTGTAACAATAGTCTAAGGTGGTCTTTATAGCAGCATATATCCAGTCCTCCTCTAGGAGCCCTTTTTATTGGTTTAAGTAGTAACTTGCTTACACAGATTTGAGGGCGGTCCTTGTAAGCATTTCCAGACCTGCAAATAGGACAACAAGGATTACCTACAGCAATAAGCTGCAAAAATATTTATATGAAACTCCAAAATACCCTTAAACACTGGTTGATTTAAAGCTCAAATTGTTGATGATTTAACCATTTGCCTATGATGAAATTGTGACAGCCTAGAGAAGCATGTAACATCAACAATTATGAGATTTTGTAACAGATTCTAGGGTTACCTCAAAGTCCAGACTGTTCTTCCTGAGGCAAACTTGCGTCCAGTTGCAGTAAGAGTCTTATCCACCTTTCCTCAGACACCTATGGCAACTCGCCCTTAGACCAGACTTGGGACAGAGTGAAGTGACCTAGGGTTACCTCAACAACAATTAAGGAGGGCGAGCCAAAGAAGAAGGTTCTCATGTGACTTTCTCATGGTGTATATAGTATCTTATCATCGTGTGGGTTTTCTCTAATAGAATGGTAACTCATACCTAAGTTAAGGATGCTTTTTCATATCGAGGCGTTGAGATGACTTGGAGTTCTTTCACATATTTGGAGGCAATATGGGACACATGGCATAATTGTATTGGTTAAGTGACGTGGAAACTCTTGGTCATCCACACATGTGGGCCACTTGGAGGATTGGCCCATGGTTTTGGGTACATGGTTTGGGACACTTGATGGCGGTTTTTTACCCTGGACACATGGCTTTATGTGAATTGTGGAGAAAGAACCCACCTTGGAGGGCCTTTGGAGGCCACTTATGACATAACCAAGCTCATCTATTGGAGAACACTTGCTGATCTGGATAGGGCATTTTTTTTGGGGGACCCCTTTTATGGGTTACTTGATGTATTAGAGTGGACTATGTACATTATGTTTTTACTTGCTTGTTGGATGATGTCCACCCTTACATATTTTAGGCATTTAGGTGGACTTTTGGATTGTAAGGGAAGCTAAGCCTTCGCTATAAATATAGAAGCACTTCCTCATTTCATTTTCATGGTTGGACTTTGGGAGCTCTCCCTCTCTTTGGAGATTAAACGATGTATCTTTCTTTTGAGCATTTATGGTGTTAAGGTTTCTTTCTATGTGGTGAAGTGTGGTCAATTCTTTTAGCCTTTTTCTTGTTTCTATGTTTATGCATAAGGGTTAATGGTGAAATATTAAAGTGTGATACAAACCTCTAAAATTCGATCCAAGGAAGGGCAAAGGATTGTCACTTGGAAGGAGGGCGCCTAGGGATTTTGGCTCACACATTTGCCTTTGTTGATTTGGGTAAATTTTTTATACCTTGTCTTGTTTAACATTGGCTCCTTGGCAAGGGTTTCAAGGTATTGACCTTCTCCATATTTGATCTTGGGTGGAAAAGGATTTATTCCATTGAATCTCCCTTTTGTAGACCTTTAAGTCCATTGTTGATCCTCATTGGGTGAGTGACTAGTTTTCTTTTGGCATGGTCCCAAGCCCTAAACTTTGAAGGAAATAGACCAATCGTTAAAGGGTATTATTCTTGACCTCATTTTCCATTTGATTCACCTTGACTTTATTTCTCTAGTTGGATATTGGCACTGAGCTCTAGGTCTTTCCATCACCTATTCTAAAACACCCAAGGCACCTATTCACAACTCTCAATGTATGTCACAATTCCCTAGGCATGGAGCTACAACACCCAAGGAAAATTTCTCCTCTAAAGCTTCAATGTGTACTGGTTGACCTCACGGGAATGTGTGTCAAGCAAGGATGCTCTAACCTTTTACTTTCTTGGTATGGTGATTAAATGCCAAGTGTGTTCCTTCAGTTGTGCCAACAAATTCCATTAAAAGTAGATATCAAATGGAAGACACGCAAAAATGGTTATAAACACTCAAAAATTTGAATGTTTTCATAGAATGTGCAATCCTTGGTCCATTTGCCAACCTTCCCTTGGATTTTTGACCAATCCACACCTCAAAATTCACATTAAAACCACTCAATAGGCTGATCGCTCCAAATATAACAACCATTTGTCTTCATAGCAACGTGTATCTCACCTTTCTTGAGTGCTCTTTCTGCCATGGCTAGTATACAACTGCTTTCAAAGATGAGCAGACCTGAATATGGTGATGGGAGTGAAATATGGATACTGAAACAGGTCTGAAAGTAACTCGTCTCTTCTTCCTCATAGGCAAAACTTTTTGACTGCTGTATACTATTGTTCCAATGGGATGAAAATTTGTCCTAACCAGATTTGTAGGCTTCTTGCAACAACTGCTAGTGATGTGCCCTGTTGGCATTCTTCTTGTTTGTCATAATCCTAGGGATAGAAACCAACATATTGGGCCTCAGAATCTGCTAAACGTAGATCATGTCTGCATCAAGAAATGCTCAGAGATCCCCCTTTATAATACTGATAAATGTTGCTTCCTTCCAGCTTAATAAATTTCAAATCAAATCCTTCATTGAGCTTGCATAACCATTCTGATTGTATTGATCTTCTACAGATTATAGTCAAGCCAAAATTGATACATGGATGATGCCTTAGTGTTGGTATTATGGTAGCTATTAGCACTCAAAATATCCTCTTAAATTTTTGAGCATCTTTAGCATCTTCATGCTTGCATTGTCAAATCTCTTTGATCATTTTCCTATGTAATAGTTTTTTATAAAAATTCATCGAGTCTCATGAGCACCTATTATCAAATTTTGACTAGAAACCTCATGATCCTCGCTTTTGACCTGCATTCCAAAAGCTTTGTTAGTATTGCCTAAAACCCTAGTTTTATGCCTCTTTAGATTTGCTAAAAAGAAAATATATTTTCTTTTTGTAATTTTTACCAAAAAGCAATGTGTGCTCGAGTGAACTAGGTCTAATCCTAAGATAATTCATTTCACACACCAAAGTCCACATGTCAAGTGCATATACCAGAGTTCACAACCAATACAAGATGAGCCACAAGTCAACATACAAGCCCAACGCAAGTGCCAAGAACACACTCCACATGTCTCATCGATATACTATAAAACCATTGACAAATTTAAAGGTCCTCATACCTCAAATACCCGATGCATGTGGGATTTGTGCTATTGAGCGGATATAAAAATATAGTTTTAAAACAAAAATTTCCCTGCCAGCTATCAGATTCAATGAGCTACCAGGTGCACACGATTTTGCAGATGTCAAGTAAGTTTTGCAGATGTCAACAAGATTGTCCAAAGGTGAATGATTATCCAACTGCCAGAAGATAGATCCAAGTGTTGAGATTCAGTGTTGAAAGGCATCAACGACACAAAGATTTAGGTGAGGCAAATTTGGAGCAAGTGGAGTATTTCATTCAAGTTGTTGGGTTATATGAGGATACAATCTTTCAAAAGTGAGCTCGCCTACATCAGCTCGTCAAGGTCAGTTAGAGGTCATTTAAAGTTATCGTGACAATTCAAATTGCAAAATTCACATGTATTTGGTGATCATTCTACACTTTCACGAGTTGTCAGTGCAAGCAGAGAGAAATACAAAGGACGTGCTACAGACTCGTGGGAAATTCTCTATTTTTCTCATATCATCAGTTTTCAGGTATGAAGGTGTCTCAAAGGGTTTCGAGAGATTGTCTAATTTTTTTTGAGCTTGGGAAGCCTCTTGTACAACCAATGCTTGTCAGCTAAAGGAACAAAGACAAGTATGCAGAAGCACAGTTAGAACTCCAAGCATTAAAGGAATCAAATCAGAAATTGTAGAAGAGAAATGGTGTACTAATACAAGTGATAAATGGGCATATGAATGATCTTGATGAATAGTTTACTAAACTGAATAAAAAAGTAAGAAAGAAAGACATACAAAGAGCATAGTTAGTGAACATGTATAAGAAAAATCTCAGTCTAAGATCAAGCAACATGAAACTAGTAGAAGATGCCTATTTGGCAAAGAACATGTTGAGCAAAGAGAATATGACAATATTCCTGAAAGAAACTTCTTCCCCTAATCTTGCTGTTAAAGGAAGTCGATAAATGATGTTTTAATTAATGTTTCATTTTTTTTAAGACAAGTTCTTACTGTCCATTTTGATTCTCAGCAGGTTGGACAACAATTTTAGCATTTTTGCATATGATGCCCCTATTGACAATATGCTCTGCTTTGATTCATTTTGATGATGAATGTTCTGATTACTTCTCAAAGGGAAATATTGATTATTGAAGCATAGGGAAGATGTTTGGCCCATAAAACATGGATATTATCAACCATATTGAACAAATGGAAGAAATAGAAATGCATATCAAAGGGTGTTTACTCTTCAGATGATGACTTCTAAAACCTTCATCACTTGGTTTAAGTAATGAAAGTATTACCTTATTACACCAAACCTGGATTTTGAGGATGGAATGAAAGGAGGGAAAAGTAATAAAAGCTGAAGATTTTGAATGTTGTACAGGTCATAACATGAATTATCAGGTCTACATCAACTTCCCCCAACACTTGGATTATCTACTAAAGTCACTCTCCAACTCATTTTTCTCACAGATAGTCATATAGCGCAAATCATGTTTTCCTAGTGTATATTGCACTGCAAACTAGGAATTTTCCTGTACATGCAGATTTAGTCTAAATTCACCTAGATTTCAGCAATCAAACATTGAATGGGTGTCTTAGCGGGTGAGATTCGAGGATATAAGACTCCTACACTTATCAGGAGGCTCAGGTGGAGCTTTTAAAGATCAAACAGAAAGATATGGATCAACTCCATAAAAATGAAATCTAGATCTTTATTTGTTGTATTTGGTTTGATTTAGAGATTCTATTGATTTTCGATCCATTTATTTGGGATCTGATAACTTTTATGTAAAGATTATTTAATCCCATAGAGGCCACAGACATAGGGGTTCGACTTTGGGGACTTGGGCGACATATCTTGTAATAGAAACATTTTGAATACATATTGAAACATGAGTTTCTTTCACTGTAGACTGTTCAGTTTTCCATCTCTTGTCTTTTCTTGTTTATGAGTAAATGTTATGTGCATTCATTATGTTTATCTAATGACAGATGACTGTGCATTTTATTTGCTGCTAAAATTCATCATGAAGTGTTGCTGGAGGGGCATCAAGATTACAAGATTAAAAAAAATGAACCACCCCTGATGCATTCAGTCAGTTCTAATTTTACTGGATTCCATGGCAACTTATCCTCATATTTTTCAAAGTCTTTTCTCTGCCTACCATTTAGCTTCCAATGTGTATAGGATTCATTTCCAGACACTTTTATTCCCACAAAATACGTCTTTTTTAACTGTTGTCTGATGATGAAATAGGTTGTAGAATTTGTTAATAGAGTATTGATATAGTGTTGTATACTATTGTCTTCCTGTGGGTTTGCAGGGTCTATTGTTATGCTGGAAATTGTGCTTATGATGCTATAGATCAATCATGAAACTATGTTGGCAAATCAATATCCAAGTGCCCTGAAATATGCACTAAGTACATGTCAAAACTCAATGTGAATAAGGTTCATAAGAAAACTTCAAATACCACAACCTTCAATGGTAGATAGACAGATAGATAAAAGTAGGTTAGGATAGAAACTAATACATGACTAGGCCACAATTCTTTCCATTATATGAAGGAGAGTGTTCTACTAGGAACGAAATTCAATCCCATCACAATGTGCTTGAAATCATCTAGTGAACAAGGGCGCTAAAGTAAAATGAGGGGCATTCAATTGCCAATATGAAAATGTCCAAATGAATCATATGGGTGTAAGCAAACCATAACCATCAACCAAAGGCATGTAATGTGAAGAAACCACAAGATGGTCCTCCCATCAATGTCATATCATAGCACCAAAAGCATATCACCTCTATCCATCTAAGCATCAAGTGTAACCATGAAGAGATAAACATGCACCGAAACAATCAACCACATAAGCCAATGAATCAATGTGTAGCATCTCATGCAACACCATCTCAGAGCAAAATATGATGTGTACCCTAGGTCTAGCATCAGGTCACCCTAAATTACCCAATCCTGACATGGGGAGGTAATGACAATAAATAACAATAATAGGCTCATCGAGTCTGGTAATTGGAATGAGTACAATCTAAATCCCTTAATGAGGATCCATTGGAGGGCAAGTTTGGTGCCAACAACCACGGTAATTCCAACTCCAATATTGTATATTTAAGTTGTTGCAGTTAAAAATCTCGTAATTGGATCTTGGGTTGTAAAGGTCAGTCCGCCTACTCGGTGTGCACCTGCCCTTCTGTCCCTTTCTCTGGCGGCGTGCTCCTGGCCTTAATTGGCTGGGTCGCGGTTTCAACGTTGTTACTTTGAAAAAATTAGAGTGCTCAAAGCAAGCTTATGCTTTGAATACATTAGCATGGAATAATGCTATAGGAGTCTGGTCCTATTGTGTTGGCCTTCGGGACTAGAGTAATGATTAATAGGGACTGTCGAGGGCATTCATATTTCATTGTCAGAGGNATTTATGAAAGACGAACCACTGCGAAAGAATTTTCCAAGGATGTTTTCATTAATCAAGAATGAAAGTTGGGGGATCGAAGATGATCAGATACCGTCCTAGTCTCAACCATAAACGATGCCTACCAGGGATCGACGGATGTTTCTCTAAGGACTCTGCCAACACCTTCTAAGAAATCAAAGTGTTTGGGTTCCAGGGGGAGTATGGTCGCAAGGATGAAACTTAAAGGCCATATTAAAAAATCTCTTGGTCGCCCAACCTCAGCCAGGTCGTATTAAAAAAGATACCTCCAATCCAAAATTGGTTCTTATCCGTCATCTGACTCGTCTTTTTGCCTAGTGCTCCCTTGTGTGGTTGTTTTTGTTACGTCTCTTCATGCATTTGGGTGCCCATATTGCCTACTTGCCTTGCATTGCATTTGGGCACCCCTCTTGCCAACTGGCCTTGCCTTGCCCTTGGTCGCCCAACCTTGGCCTAGCTCTTCGTGCATTTGGCCAGGTTGATTAACATGTTGAAAAATTGTTACATCATAGGAGTGGCCTATGTTATTAAAATATGAGACATAGGGGGTCTTAGTTGCATCCACAAGAAGAGAAATAACCTAGATAATTGATCAACAAAGGGAGAGTGAGCTTCATTGAACCAATTTTTCAACATGTTAATCAACAAGAGGGTCGGGTTTGTTGTAGGTATTTCAAACAAGATTCCCATAACAAGTCGGTCTTAGAAGCTTGAGGGGAAAGTTACTTTTTGGTTTCTTGGAAAATATATTTATGTATTTATGAGTAGTGTTGCAAAAAATGATGGTTTTGTTAGCCAACCTATATGAGGTTTAAATTTTGTTGTGCAAAGGAATTGTCCTCTAAACAATCT
>JASDQU010682949.1:47504-67373 GCA_032191745.1 Picea mariana
CAACTTGGTGTATGAGGTAGTGTTCTTGTGCATTGAAAAATGATGGAGGTAGATACTTCTGCATTTCACACATTAGCCTAGGAATTTCTCTCTTCCAATACTTTATATCATCTTCATGGATTTCTTTCAATGACAACCATCTACAGATCATGACGCAAGAAAATAGCATGTTTCAACAAAACATATAAATACATATTACATTACAAGTAAAATACATGTCATCAAGTACAACAAAAAAATTGTTTTTTTTTTCATATATATTGCAACTACTTACCTCATGTATTTTCCAAGATCATATATAACTTGTTTGACATTGTTGTCAAAGTCGTTTGGGAGAGATAGAGGTAGAACATACTGNCAAAAAAATAAAAATATAAAAAAATGTACACGACCAATATATAAATATGGATACTAAAATGATTAATTACCTTAATGAAGGTATGTCAATCATGTGTTTTTACCCCACCAAATTTACCTTTCTTCGTTAAGATATTCTTTATGTTTGAATAAAAATCGGTGGGAAATTTAATTTTTTGAATGACCTCTTTTACACCATTGCTTTGTTCTCTGTTAATAACCATGGAAGGTTATTTCGGTCTCCATCGTTATTTGATCAGATCACACTTTGCATTACATGATTGGCTTCCTGAATGTCATTACAAATTTTGACAATTTTTTCTTTATCCCTCCTGCCATCTATGATTCGCCATAATGTTTCTTTCACATTCTTCCCGATATGCATTGTATCAAATAAATGAACTATCTTTAGGTCCTTATAGTAAGTCAAAATCATGAATTGAGTGAGATAACATTTCATTCCTCATGGAAGCCCATTATTACTACCTTCACGACGACGACATTGATGAAGCATAAAAAAATTAGAAACCTATTTATCAAATGCGGTAAAATAAAATGAATAATTAAAATAAAATTTCAAAACATGATTCCATTTATGATACATAAACAAAATGTGTACCTCGAGGATTATTTCTGTCATATGACAACTTCCATAGGCGAGGTGTCATTCTTTGTGGTTTTAGACCAGTTTCTTGTTTCCCATTGAAAAGATGTTTTTTCAGTAGTCTGATACTTATGGTTCTTAGAAACGAAGTTTCTATACTCACCAAACACCTCATTTCCTAAACTTTTTGACCGACGAGATTTCATCTTAGGACCACAAACTAGACATGCAAATTTACCCTTTGTTTGAAGACCTGCAACAGATGGATTAATGTGAATTATTAATATATATACAAAATGATTATTTAAACAACATGCATGATATAATCGATTAATTATATACTATTCAAGCGTGCAATATGGAATGTTACATACCACAAAAATGTGTTAGTCCTGGGGCATCATGAATTGTCCATAAAAGTATTCCATGACATTGAAATCTCTTCTGCCCAATTGGTTTACAAATGTCATACATAGTGATGCCCTCCCATAACTTTAGTAGCTCGTCTATAAGAGGCTCGATATACACATTCATATCTTTAACTTGGTACTTACCTAATTGTTTGAAATTACACGAAATTACTACCATGGTATGTATATATACGTAAATAAATAAATAAAAGATGTTATGCAAAAAAGAGAAAAATGAAAAAATTTAAATTCGAAAAATTAATGTAAACAAATACCTGGAATAATCATTGTCAACATTATGTTCTCCCTATTTATTGACATCCAAGGAGGAATGTTATTGTTGATAACAAAAATAGGCCACACTGAGTAAACAAACCGAAGCTCTCCAAATGGATTAACACCGTTAGTTGCCAATGAAAGCCTAACATTACAAGGTTCATCTGTAAATTATGGCCATTTTGCAGCAATTTCCTTAAATGCATAACCATCTGTAGGTATTCGAAGAACGCCATATTCAATTTTCTTTTGTGCATGGTAATACATAAATTGTGTTATGCTTTGGCACATGAACAATCGATGTAAACGTGGAATTATGGGTATATGCCGAAGAACCTTTCGAGGGACCATTTTTGTTACTTGATCGGTTCGATATCTACTGATACCACATACCGAACATTCTGTTTTCGACGCATGTTGTCCATAATATATAATATGATCATCAGGACATGCATCTATACTTTGATAATCCATTCCAATGTCTTTCATAATGGCATGTAAATCTCTATATGTGCGAGGTAAAATATTTGACAAGGGTAACAAAAATTCACCTAACAATCTAAAACATAAAAAATAAATAGTTAATGTAAAGAATAGGGATTGTAAATATTGCATTTTTATTTTACACATTAATTAACACTAAAAAAAATGGGGAATAGTCAACCTTTATGTAGATGTGAAGTAACATATTGCATACCTTAGGATTTGTGTCATACAAGTGTTAGATAAATGATTCGTAACTTTCAAATTCACCAACAACAATGTAGTAGAGAGAACATTTTCTCTTGACCCTTTATAAAGTCATTTATTTGCCTTTTCAATCAGAAGTTCATCATAAATACCATCACTACTGTCCCCATAATCCTCATCTGGATGACCGAATAAGTCTTGAATCATTTGATTTGTCTCATCATATTGAACTATGTTATTATTGCCATCTACTTCCATGGGATCATTAACTTGATCTTCATTATCTTCTTCAAGTTCTTCATCTTGTACTACAACATCATTTCTGCTACTACTTGGTGCTTTCTGCATAAAGTTAGGGGGCAAATCTAACTTTAAAATTATAAACAATCATGAAAAATTAGTGCATGTATAAAACATTATAGAGATTTGAGAATACAATAAATATTAAAACAAATAATGAATGTATATACCATCGGACGATATTCATTTGATCCCCCGTCCATTTGCCCATATTTTCTACAATGTTTTGTAGATGTTGCTATTAAAACTCTTTCGAGACGTCTAGTACAACAATTTTTGCAAGGACAATAACATTTACCGTCACCCTTTTCACCCTCTTTAATTCTTTTCCCAGCTCTAATGTTTTCCGACATTCTTCCCCATAGACTTATACTGAAACAAATACCTGTTTTTTGTTCACCGAGAAGACCCACAAACCCTTTTTGAAGCGTCGTTATTATAGCAAAATTGTTGCAACATCCGTCAAATGCAACATATTTATAGATTTTATAACGTCGCAATTCCGACATTATAAAAACCTAAGTGACTGTTAGTATTTTGACTTGGTCAACATACTAAGGTGACCGTTGGAGGGGGAAAACCTAGTTTCCACAACATCGCAATTGCAACAACAATCTTCACAAACATGGCAAGAGAGATTTCTATGTCACAAACGTGGAAAGAGAAACGACTAGGTGGAAAATGTGGCAAGAGCGACGACAATGTGGCAAGAGAGACGTCAACGTGGCAATACCGATGTTATCGGGCAATATGATTTTTCTTTTTTAAATCTCCTCTATTTTGCGACAATATGGATAATTTTGTCCATAACGCCGCAAATAGAATGTCAGAATTTTTACAATATGTACTAGGGTTTATGCCAACTTTTATCTTGTATCGGTCCCACCTATAAGATAAAATACAAAATGAGAATGTTTGAACTGAAGGAGGATCTTTCACAAGAAAACATCTTGTCAATCACTACGTAAAGCCCATCGATTAATTGGTCGGCTTATATGATACTAGTATACTCTATCAAATCTTCCCTCACAGGTGAAATATTGTTGAACCACTCTTAACAACTTTTCATAGTGCTCTAGTATGCATTGTTTTGGAATAGTAGCACCAAACTTCTGCTTTTTGTACTTGGGTTTCAAGAAATCAATGTAGAAAACTGGATCAAGAGGCATACCTTTAAACCACTTCTCCCCCTAGATTGGAATCTTAGTTGCAACAACCACTGTCTCCTCTGATACCTGGAAGATGATATGTGCAATCCTTGTCTAAACTCCATTGAAATTAAGGGAAAGTTCCTTTGTTACCTATGCATTATATCCTTGAATCTTCTCATAAAACCTCATGTAGCCAACTTGCTCAAATGAAACCCTAAATGCAGGATCAAAATTCACCAAATTCAAGCTCTGTGGCTCACATCTCAGCAAACTGCCTTCTTTGTTGTATTTCTTTTTCTCCTGATCTTCCATGTTGCAAATGTAGGCTAAAACAATGTGTCCGGTAAGGACAAGGAGGTTTAAAGGCTTGAAACTCTAACATGGAATTTCACAGAGTGGAAAACAGGGTTAGGGTTTACTCAAATTGTGTCAAACTGACTCAACAATGCAATAAGAAATTTTTTAGACCACAGGTAATAGATGTAGGATACTTGTTAGACATAAGATATAGCCCTTCAGTCTTTGTGCAACAAAAAACAGAGGAGCGGGGGATGCGTAGCATGTGTGTACTGTGTGGAGATTACGTAGCGGGTATGCAGATCTTGCGTAGCGAGTGGGGTATTTCGAATTCGCTGAAAAACAGGGGTCTGATCGATGGCAGAGTGTCTTGTGCAATGAAATATGGGTTGGGAAAGACAAGCATATGCTGAGAAAAGACGATTTGAAATGTGATTAGACCATTTTAGGGTGATATGACAGTTTGTGTAGCACGAAGGAACTTGTGCAATGAGTTTATGCAGCGTGTGTACTTTTTGCAGGTCAAGTACCAAAAACATTTGAAAGATAACAAATATTCCATAATAACCTTTGATGACTATTTTTCTTTCATAATGTGTCATAATGTCCCATGACATCCCTAAAAATCATTCCACCTAGACTCCATGACTTGACTCTTTTTGACATGTCATTTCATGGTTTATAGCAACAATGACCCAGAGACCTTGAAACATATTATCAGACAAAACTCTTTGAAAACACACACACACTCAATGAATCAATTAGGAATGCATTGGTCTTCTCAAGTCCAAGGCATGCCTTTGCAAACTTTTGACAAACCTATAACTCTACCTTGAAAATAATGACACTAACAAAGTGCAAGAATTTTAAACTATGGGAAACCCAAATCACAATGAAAGCAAACTAATAATGACCAATAAGAGAAATTAATCTAAAATTGGATCTCAAGAATAATTATTCAAATGGTTACAAGTGTTAACAACAATAAGAGTGGACTCTACAGAAAATGCATGAAAGAATAATGGATATCTAATTAATGACAATATTGGACAATGAGAAATGCACTCTTTTATATTCACTTGAATTCTGGATTTGACAATTTCTCATAAACAATAAAAGAAATCAGAATGTAAGAAGATGGTGTAATGGTATTAGAACAATTCCTTGTATACTATGTTATTGGATTTTCAAGCATAATTTTACAAATGAATGTCAATATATTAATTATCAAATGAATGGTAATGAGACCGTTGGCACAGGGGCAGACCCAGGGTTTAACGCTACAACAACGCACCAACAAAACCCTAACTATCGGCCCTTTCAACAACACCTGCGAAGAAGATGAAGTTTCACCCAAGGTAGAGGCAGGGGTGGTTGCAAGAATCAGGTGTCTGCAACCTTAGCTGGGACACAGATATGTGATTAGAACACTTAATAAATCACTTAGCATCGTCAGTTCCTTAATATGCAACCAATACCCACTTCGCTGATAAAACAGAGCTTCGCAGCATTCAAAATAATCTAACATATTCGAGCACTTAACATAAGTAAATAGATCAAATCTGGTAGATCAAGCACTGAGCATATTCATATAGATCAAATCTAACATTCTATACATCATTAGCACTAAGCATAAACAAATCTATCTAGTTATCTCAAAGCACTTAGCAAAAGAAAACATAAGCATATCAAGACAAGGCACATAGCAGTAGAACACAGTATTTATGTGGTTCACCCCCACCCTGGGGCTATGTCCACCAACTCTTCTTCTTTATTAGCATCCTCAATCGGTTACAAGCACATAGCCATCAAAACCCTACTCCACGAAGGACAGAAGATCTGCGCAGCTCGCTAGATCCTTCTTCCTTGCGTTACAACACAAAGCCTCCCACCATCGGTTTCAAACACTTGCACTTAGCTCTGCAAGTCTCTCACAGTCGTGCACAAAGCACTTACAACCCTACTTGCACTTAGCATACATCACATAGATGCCGATAGATATCCCCACTATCTCTTTCTTACATTGTCTATCCTTCTATTTATACATACAAAATAGGCCTAAACATGGGTAAACCCATGGGCCGACATCCCATTCACGTTACATATTCCCAAAAACCCAAAAAGGGGCCCAAAAGGGGGCCAAGATCCCATGATCTTTGCTTCGTCTTGCGCTCCTCCTTTGACAGGATGTCGAAGTCCCAAAATAGGTCAACATGACCAAGAAACTCCCAAAACTTGGTCAAGGGCCAACAAAGACACTTCAATATCCAATCTCTTAATTATTCAAATTTCGGCGCGATTGTTCAAATAAGATTTGTATTTTTAATGGAATCTTGAGTATGAAGAAATCAATTTCGTATGCATGCATAAAAATGTATTAAAACAAAACAATGGAAGAACCTAAGAAATTAATTTTGATGAATGCACATTCTTAATTCTGATCTATTCCTTATGAAATAAATGAAAACAAAGCTTTATGTATAAAAGGATTGTTTTGTTTTATTTTTAGAAACACACATAAAAGATAATCTAAAAACTAATGAAATCGTTGTCAACTAGCAGAATTTTGACCAGTAGTAAAGAGGGTGCGAACTAGGCGAATTTATGATGTGATCTGAGGGATGAAAGTGTTATCTCTCCAAGAGTCACCCCCGGACTACAAATGGGAGTAAGCTTGGTAACATACAACTTGATTTATATTGGGTTTTAAAATCAGGGGTCAACAAGAATTGAAAGAAAGGAAAAGACAACAGATATCACTGCAGATCAATGATGGACCATTGGGCAATGGAGTCATAAACACTTTGTCATTGAAGGAATTTTAAGCTTCCTATCAGACAAAGGATTTGTTTAATGATGAAGAGAAGAATAAAGGAATTGACATAAAGATGAAGATTCACTAAGCAAAGATCCTCTCTGCAAAGATAATTTAGATGTGTTTGAACAATAAACAATGATAGATAGGCAAGTTTACAACAAATCTTCCGTTGCTTCAAGAATCCATAAATCAAAGATTGTACATTCAAACTAGATGAAGAATAGAACATAAAACATAGAGGACAAATCTGATGAAACAACTCTTATGAATCTTCAATAACATACAAGTTTACAACAACATGCCCCTCTGGCTTACAATCTGACATATACAACTATTCTGCTTCTAAAGCCCTCTCGGGTCTTTGAAAAAATGAACCTCCCTTTCTTTTTTACCTATCATTAGCTATATCTCTTACTTTAACAAATTGTTTCTATCTTATAGCCTAGGCTGTCAATGACAAATTTACAATCTGAATCCTCCTTCTTGCATAGGATTCCCACACCTAAAGGTGGAATAACTACAGTTGTTCAACAAAAAGGTAACAAACTGCTAAAAACAAGGCCCATGTTGGTAACCTCCCCGATCATATTAAATGTGCTTGATGAACTGTGATTTGAGCGCATCTCCCTTGGTTAGGTGTCCCTCCCCTCCAACTTTCAACTGAACTTGTAGCAGCAGTCATAACCTTATCTTCCCATTTGGCAACCGTTTGTTCCTCCAAAACCTCCATATCAAGAGTTCGCAACACCTGACACTCTGGACTGGTTGATACAGGATGGCGCTGCCACCTATAACTTGATGCTGAAAATTGAGCTCCTGGAAATCTGGAAGTTTTTGTGAATGTGGCCTTATTTGTTGCTCAAAACCTGGGATCTGCTAGTTATATTTTGAATGCTAAAAAGATTCCCGATGATTCCTGATCGATCTTTAACTTCTAATCTTTAGTAAAAAATATCAAATATCATCTCCCAAAGGAGCCTAAGGTAATCATCGAATTCTATAACTACATACTAGATCCAAATTTCTTGGCAATTATCGTAGAAAACCTTCCCGGATGATAAAAAACTAAGCACAATGTGCAGGAGTTTACAAGCACTTCTTGATGACACACTATCAATGAATTTGCATTTGACAATTTCTTCCTTTCAATTCAAATCTGGAAAAACTTATACCCTGGGCAGTTTCACCTACTTGGCGTTTTATCATATAGCATTTACACCTGAGGTGTGGGTATTCACCAAGCTCTTATTTTATTCCTGCATACACTTGCGATGTTCAGTTGTGTGTTTTGTAGGTCTACCATGCGCAAACGTTAATATGGCAATCAAAGAATCTTCATGGCTCTGGGATATGAAGGCCTTTGTCCAACACAAAACGCCGCCCTTTTAATACCAATTGTCGATCTTCACAAACCCTCAGTCCTCAAACAATGGCAAACTCCATCAATAGTGCCGACTGTGCTTTTAAATGGAATCAGTCGAGCCTTATTTCCAATCGTCGATCAATCACCTGGCAACAAAACTCTATTTTCTGTGAACAGTCTCAACCTTACCACTCGACGCAATGATGGAAGCACTATTACAAATCCGATTGCGTTATAATAGCTACCATTGCTTACAAATGGATTCTAGAAGCTCAACGTTTGGCTCTGATGTTTGGTGTTTTCATACACAGTCGGTTTGGCAACTTGTTCGACACCTGGGTTCAGTGCTGAATCAACGTTGTACATTTCTTTATTTCAAAAAATGGGATATCCCACATTTGTCGGGAAACAATAGTTGTATATGTTTATATATGCAAATGATTCTCATATTGCCGATACATTGAACAATGTAAAATCCCCTTGTGAGCTCCTCCTCCATTTGGCTTTGCACTTTGGGTGCTTGGTCTCAACTTGTGTGCTGTGTGCTTTGCACTTTGGGTGCTTATCCGTGTTTTTGAACAAATAAACATCAATATACTGTAAAGAGCCCGAGAACATAAATTTTACTATAAAAGCCAAAAATTGACATATAAAACCAATTTTTATTTGCCAAAAACTGCATTTTAACCCATATTTTTATTTGCCAAAAACTGCATTTTAACCCATATTTTTATTTGCCAAAAACTGCATTTTAACCCATATACATTAGCTCGTGCTACATAAAAAGCAGTCTTTAATCAACGTTCCTTCAAAATTTTGATTTTTTGAATTTGTAACTCTGGGTACTAACAGAAAGCATGGTTAAGAGACTGGGTGAAATCACAGTGGGGTGAAGGCATTGTGATGAAATTGCAATGAATATGATAAGGGTGTCACTGTGTTTTAAAAGGAGATTTAGAAAATTAAAAGTATGCAACGGTGATATTAAAACCTTATTTATGTGCACACTATTGTCATGGTTTGGGGTGATTTAATATGTGTATACTTTACAATTAGTTTTTACAATGGATTGAATTGTTGGTTATAAGTTCTAGTAATTGAAAGAACATGTTTATGGTGGAATGAGAAAGCAATGTTAAATGCAAGAAGAAGTTGAGAAAGGATTTAGAGTGTTGAAAGAAAAGATAACATAACAACCAGTTTTAGTTATGCTAGATTTTAAGAAGACTTTTCAAGGCAAATGTGATGCAAGTGAAGTGGCCATTGGTGCAGTTTTAAGTCAAGATGGCAAGTCTATTGATTATTTCAATGAGAAGCTAGATGATGTTAAGAGGAAGTATTCAACACATGACAAGGAATTTTATGTTGTATTTCAAGATTTGAAAAAATGGAGGCATTATCTTATCCCAAAGGAGTTTGTTTTGTATACTGACAATCAGGCTTTGCAGTTTATAACCAGACAAGATAAATTGAACCAGAGACATGCTAAATGGGTAGAATTCATGCAGAATTTTACTTTTGTCATTAAGAATATTAGTGAAAGCTCTAAAAGAGTTGCAGATGCTTTGAGCAGGAGATGTTTGATCTTGCAGGAATTTCAAGTGGAGACTTTGAGATTTGAACACCTCAAGGACATGTATTAAGAAGACTCGGATTTTAAGGAAGCTTATGAAGCATGTGAGAACCCTTTGCTAAGGGACATAAATCAATGAATGGAATATCTGATCCAAGACATACTGTTATTCAAGGGAAGTCGATTGTGTATCCTAAAATTCTCAATGAGGGACAATTTGTTGAAGGAGAAACATAGTGGAGGATTGGATGGACACTTTGGCCATGAAAAAACGTTTGTGTAATTAAGTTCCTCGTATTATTGGCTAGGCATAAGGTCTAATGTGAATAAGTGCGTGGATAGATGCAAAATCTGGCAATATGATAAAGGAAAGTAGTAGAACACTGGATTGTATCAACCATTTCCTATTCCAGACAGGTCATGGGATGCTATAAGTATAGATTTTATTTTGAGATTTCCAAGAACCCAAAGGGGAAGTGATTCAATCTTTGTGGTGGTTGACAGATTTTCAAATATGGCACATTTTATACCATGTCAGAAAACTAGTGATGCTACCCATATATAAAATTTATTTTTCAAGAAGATTGTGAGATTGCATGGGTTTCCCAAGAGTATTGTCTCAGACATAGATACTAAATTTGTGGGACACTTTTGGAGGACCTTGTGGAAGAAGTTGGGGACAAACTTGTCTTTCAGTGCAACATATCATCCTTAGACATGCATACAGACGCAGGTAGTGAATCAAAGGTTAGGGAATCTGTTAAGGAGTTTGGTCATTGAACATAACAGTCAGTGCGATCAAATTCTGCCCCAAGTAGAGTTTGCATATAATGACTCACTGAATAGTAGTATTGGTAAGAGTCTGTTTCAAATAGTATATGGGATGCATCCAAGAGGAATTTTAGAATTGAGATATTTGGGAGGAGATGAATTACGAAGTGTAGGAGTAGAGGATTTTGTTGCAAAAATGTAGAAGTTGCATGATAGAGTTAAAGGACAACTACATAATAGAAGCTAGAAATACAATAGTCAAATAGACCAGAAAATAAGAGAGGTTAATTTCAAAATTGGAGATCAATTCTTAGCACACCTAAGGAAGGAAATATTTATGAAAGGGAAATATAATAAGTTGAAGATGAAAAAGATATAACCTTGTAAGATCCTCAGAAAATGTGTTACAAATGCTTATGAGATTGAATTGCAAGAGGACATTGGAATATCGCCAATATTCAATGTAGCAGAATTATACCCTTACAATATGGATGATACAGAAGGGACAAATGGACAGGAAGAGATTCAGTGGAAACGAAAGATTCCCATAGCAGAGAAGCCACAGATAGAGAATATTTTGGATCAATGAATTGCTAAGAAGACCAGGAGGAAAGTTTATTATGAGTATTTGGTTAAGTGGAAATACCATCCAACAGAAGATGCCAGTTGGATAACTGAAACTAATATCCAGAAGCATGGAAAGATAGTGGAGGATCTCATGGAAAGGAGCCCATGAATATTTTTTCCCAGTGGAGTATGATGCAGGAGCATTGCCATCAACATTCAATGAGGCCAAGTGGAAGATGACTTAGCATCCAGTGCGCACATTCAAACTGGTTTGGATTCCAAGGAGAGCGCGTCACTTTAATATTTTGAAAGTATTGTAATTAAAGGCCCCATAATATTTTGAGGTTTGATCCATTGTAAACTCTCCAAGAGATTATAATTGCTTTAATTACCCGTAGGATTGTACATATTTTGAGCATCGACTCATATATGGGTTGTAATTATTTATTTATTGTAATAAGCTTAGTGGTAGGATGATTTTAATGTGATATGATAACACTAAGATAATCTGTAGGGAAGGCTCCAAAAGCCCCCTCATGTATAAATACATGTAATCTATGCCCAAAAGAGGCTGCTAAGAAAAGAGAGAGATTGAGAAGAGATGTTGAAGTTTATTGTTATTTCTACTAAAGAGAGTTGTATAGAGTTGTTGTTATTGTTGTTAAAAGGAGAAGTTGAGAGCTGCAAGAACCCTTGTAAATGTTTGTTCGAGTAATATAAAAGAAGAGATTTGCTTCCAATATTTGGTTTTTCTTATCTTTGAGTATTTAGGTAATGTTATGTTATCTATTTTTTGTGTTTATATGCCTGTATGTGTACTTCATGGTTGAATGGATGAACCCATGATGTTCTGTAAGTTTCAATTGTTTCTCTTTTGAAATCTTGGTGCAAGGAGTGCACAGTGCCCACGTAAGGAGTGCAAAGGCAGAGTCGTTTACGGACTCCATAACTCAGGAGAGATTACGTAAGTTTATGTAGAGTGAGCACAAGGAGTGTGCCTATACTCATTAGAGTATAAAAGCTCAGAGGAGAGGTCAGTGCAAAGTGTACACAGAGTCAACACTTCATTAAGTGTTGAAGAAGCTCAAGAGAGATAGTGTGAAGTGAGTAGAGTGAGTGCAAGGAGTTCACATATACTCATTTGAGTATAAAATCTTAAAGGTAAGTCCCTTGTAAGGTGTGCACAGGGCCAACACTTAGTGAAGTGTTGAAAAAGTTCTAAGGAGAGCGAGCACAAAGAGTGTGCGGGATATTTGTTTAAGTATCAAGCTTAGGAGAGAAGCACAAGGCGCGCACCAAGGTTCGAGTCGCTTAGAGTGACAAAGCTCAGGAAGAATAGTGAGTAAAATTCCTTGGAGGGAGAATCATTTTCATTTGGAGGTTGGGTGGACGAGATCCACTCAAGGAGGAGTCAAATCTTTCATAATTGTCAGACTGAAAAAGGAGCACGATCGTTGACCGTCTAAGTCCTTCAGAGTTCACTGCTCTAGAAGTTTTTAGGTGTGTGTTGTGGGGGAGGAAAAAGTCTCGAAGCTCGGATTGCATATTGGTTTTCGGACATAAGTATACATGTCCATAGATCGAGCATGGTTCAAAGTTCGATGCTCCAAAAAATCTTGGGTGTAAATTGTTTTGGATCGAGGACTCCTGAAGGCTCGAAGGCCAAAGTCCATTTCGACTGTCTGTTGACGGGGACACATGGATTGTGGATCCAATCCTTTTGTCTGATCAGTGTTTGGAATATTTGGAGTGTTGTGTCGTGAAAAGCTCCGAATCCTGGAGCCCAGAGTAAATGTAGACCGTGGATTGGAGTTGGACGTTAATCGTTTGATCTGCTAGTTCGGAGTTCAGGTATTCGAAGGCAGTGTACATTGGAATGGGGAAGACTCTCGAAGCCTGGAGTCCCGAAATTCCTGTGAACTGTAGATCACGGTGTGTAGCATGAGTTGTTGATCCCCTCCTGCGTTTGACGATTCATGAATTTAGCGTTCGGGAGAATCGTAGTTTCTTGTGGTTGGAACTCTCGAAGCCTAGATCTGTGAAGTGCCAGAGTTCCCACTGTTTAAAGAGATCAGCCTACAGTTTTTGGCTTGAGATCACGTGGATTTCTCCGTTGAAGTGACAAGACCATTGCGAGTAATATTTTTTCACACAAGGAGAAGGGAAAAGGCCTCAGATAGAAAATTCTGAGGGTTTAGCGAGGACTCGAGAGCTAATTCAGCTTCGTTGTGTGAACGATCCTTAGATCGGGAAATCGCATGATCCCATGGGAGTGGTGGGGGTTTGCATCACCTTTTTCCCTGGTGAATTTAAGTCCCATCCTAGGGGTGACCTGTTGCTAAAATTATATCAGCAACAGAGTCTATGGCTGGGAGGAACATCTAAGTTATGCGCACAGTTGATGACTTTCATAAAAGATAAGTGTCTTTATGTGTTTGTCTCATTTTCTATGTGCATATTTATCTATGTTTGATATGGTTTAATTCTTATATGTTTTCACATATAATTAATTGTTGTTATTTCGTTTAATGTTGCTTGCACATGTAAGTGTGGTGCTATTATTCTATCTAGGTAGTTGTGCATGAGTATGACAGATGTTGATAGTTTTTATGTAAGCTAACCTTTTGACTTTGGTATGAGCCTTTGGGGAATGTTGAAAGGCCATGCACGCAGATAATACTATGTGTGCACCAGAGGTTGGATTGCTTGTGCGCATTGGGAAGAATTCTATGCGCATAAGGAGAATATATTTGGTGTGAGACACTTGGATGGTTGCACGCACAATAGTGTTGTGTGATCAATACACTAGTGCATGATTGTTTGAGTTACTTATGTTGCTTAATTTTGTTATTAAAGGAGAAAGTTAGTGTTGTGCGACTCAACTTGAGGTTGAGCGTGTTACTTCAAGTGATACTGCACAGACTAGTGTTTAGTATAGAATTTGTACAATGGATTTTCAGAGTAGCATTGTTCAGAAGTATATTGGGTGATGTTACAATATGTTTAGTGTCAAAGTGTTTTTGAAGTAGCATGGCCCAACCATGGTGGCTGGGGATGTTACATTGTCGTATCAAAGAATATTTTTGGGAGAAGTGTGTGGTGTAGCCCAGCCTGGGTGGTTGGGGATGTTACAAAAACCCTCTATTGTTTCTCTGCCTCAAGAACAACCAACATGTTTATTTATGTCTATTGCATAGAATATTCAACTTTTGATTCCAACACCTGACACTTTGTCTTTGAAAGGACTTTGTTCTAGTCTTTGGCTTTGAAGGGCTTTCTGGACTTTCCAGCAAGCTTATTCCCTTTCCCTTGGGATATATTTCATTTGTCTCCACCACCCATCTCTATAATTTCTATTTGTCCTCGTGACTAGAGAACATCATTTGTAACCAAGACGAGAGAAGAAAAACGCTTAGCTATTTCCCATTGTTATTCACTACATCATCTTTAATACTACTTGGTGATGTTGTTAACGTTGTGTTTCATATCAAAACATTCTCATGATCTTCAAGAGAGCTACAAAGAACCTAGATATTATAATGGATTTAAGGATAACTTAAACTATGTAATCACAAATGTTCAAGACCGAACAAATGTTTCCATGGAAAATTTTCACATAAAATAATTTAATTGTAATATTTTATAAATCTTGTTAAGAACATTAATATGAAACCCTCCCTTGATTTACTTAGGCAATCTCATTAGCCTATTAAAAAGTATGCTAGTAAATATATATATTTGACATTGACAAATTCACTATCACACTTAAATGAACTTAAAGGCATAGAACTTATTTATTTTTATTTTTTTTAATAAAAATTTTAAATAATAAAAATATTTTAAATTTTAAACTTTTCGAAACTTTATAAAGAGTTAGTGTATAAATCATGAAGTGATAACCACCCAATTTCATATCAAACTAAAAATAAAAAAGCATATTAGCTGCGAGGGCAAGGATTAACAAGTGTTGCATGGCAGCGTAGTCCCTGCCGAGTTGAATTGGGAATAAATGCGCATGGATGGGGAAAACGTAGCAGAGGCAGATGGAAATTGCAGTGGAGATGTGGTAAGCAACTTGAAGCACAGGTGGTATCCATGCAACAAATGACACGTGGCTTGTAGAGTCTCATTTAAGTTTTGAAACTATATAATCCATTTTGCTATGTTCAAAATTTCCGTTATTTCCAGTAGTGTGACTTGCTATGTTCGAAATTTTGTGTTCCTACCTTGCATGTTCTATCTCTAGAATGTATACTTTCAACTGGTTAGAGTTAATTACAATTCCCATAGACCATCTAGCTTGTATGTCTCTATATGTGCCCAAACAATAAAAATTATATGCATAGCAGGAGAAAAAGATATGCATGAGGAAAAGATAATTCAAATTAAATAAACACAATTGCTTGACATTCAGCATAGTTGAAGATAAAAATTTATGAGCACATAAATATAAAATGAGATAAAAAATAGTTTTAATTGAAATAAATCAAAAATAATATTGTCTGTTACATATTCCTGAAAATTTAAATGCATTTGTCATATAGACTAGGATTGGGGCTCCCGCGGACCAGAAGAGAAATATGTACAAGAAATAGGACCGTGGAAAGAAGAAGTGGGCGACGATAGAGTGTAATACCTGAAAAGAAGAAATTGGAAGGTATTAGTCTTTGGATAGATATTTCTATTTAAAAAGGTGGAATAACTGGATTGATAAACAAAGGAGGATGTGATCAGTATAGACTTACAGTGGTGGTACATATCATCCCTTTTTCTATTTGCTTGCTGATGCCTTTTTATTGTTGTCGTCGACGGTTACTGGAATCGTGCCAACTTCCTGTTGCCTTTCGTCGGCGACTTGCTTCAATTCCCTTTCGACCCATTCTTCAATGTAGCTTCTCAAGGGGGCAACGTTGATCTCATTTCAGATTTTTATGTTGAAAAGTTCATTTTCTAATTCCTTTAGATCGATAGAAAGATTACACAGAGCCTGATCAATTTCTTCATTCTGTACCGAATAATCGACTAGACAATTGTCCACATCATCTTCACCATATTCAAGGATGCTTTAAAACTTTTCTAAAGACAACACCTTAAAAATATCAACTTGTTTATCGAAGGCTTGCTTAGTTAAGGGCAAGGAGTTGACAATTAAATTGGGGTTTTGGACCTCGTTGGTCCTTCCGGCTAAGTCTATTTTGGTAATCTTTGTGAATACTTTTTCTTTCTTTGATATGACTTGCTCACATGATTGGACAATGAGATGCATGTTATTCACTTTCTCTTTCCAGCATGCATTTAATTGAGTGATCCAGCTTTTGGAGGGGAGATCTTGTTGTCTTCTTCTCGTTTCTATCATGTTGTTGACATGGGTGCCAAAAGGAAGGACCATGTATAAATATAAACACTCTTCATTTTTTAAATCCACCTGCAAATGTTCGAGCAAAGTATGTGCCCTCGTTCCAAGCGAAGTCATACTTTGTGATGTTTCCCACGCCTCAGTAATCAGTTCCATTCTTTTCTTGATATTACTCTCCACATATCCTCTACACTATGTTAGGAGGTTGGAGGATCCTTTTAACTTGGCTGCAGGGGTGGTAGGCATGTCTATTGCTAAAGGACTGGAAAGGAATGACATAGGAATCAAAGCTTCCTCCAATTCCTTGACTCGTTCCTTCAGTTTGGTATTCTCGGCTTCAATACCTCCAATGGAATCATCAAGAGCATCTCCGGTTACTCTGTGAATTCGAGAGATTTGAGACGATCACATGTTCGCAAGGTTAACCTTTGCATGAGATTGTCCTTTCTTATTTTTTATATCTCTCTTTTCAATAATTATTTTTTTAGAATCGTTGTAAAAAACAACGCTTTGGAATACGAAGGATTCATCTTCGTAAAAAATTTCGATATCAACTATGTTCATTGAACGACTATGCTCGATCGCATCTCCAGGATGACCAAGGTTGTGGAATACGCTATCCAGATCAGTCTCAATTTCCATGTTCTCACTCTCAATTTTGGTCTCTTTTGCTTGCCCTACAATTTTTTTTCTCTTCTTCTCCACGAGAAGCTTGTTAGAACTATCAATTTTAGGGTGATGAGGGTTGTTATCTCTTCCTCCGTTTGAATAATTCTGGGTTTCTTTCTTACTGTGGTGGGCCATTGGAGCGATGCTCTGGGATGTCATACTTTTGGGAGTGATATCCACTGAATGAACACTCTTCTCATCGGGGTCTTTTCCTTGTTGCTTGTACAATTGAGTGGTGCTTTCCAGTCTATCTAAGTCGTTGACATCGGAAGAAAGAGTGTTGTCGCCAATGTCTTTGTTTTCGCTTAGGTGTTTCTGGAAAAAAGAATTGTCGAGGCCAAGTGTAAGTAAATGTTCTAAAAAAACATTGTTAGGGTCGAACCCTCTTAGGCTTTCTGCATATCTTAGGTTCAAGTTGTTGAAATGGGCTGTGAATTCGTCAATTTTGTTGATGTTCCTCAACACGAAGTCCTCGAATTTCCAAGGCAAAGGAATGAACTGTTTTTTTCTCTTCTCATGGAATAGATGCAAACATTAGTTGTATTGCCTTGCTATTTCTGTAACAAACATTATGTTTGTAATGTATCATGGAAGGAGAGCAGGTTTTCCTTGGAGCCAAAAATCCTTATCACACTGTAATTATCCATTTGTTCAAGTGCCCCCTTCTTGTCCAAAAACTTGGTTGCCTGGTCAGATATGTGGGAGTAATATTCTCCTAACAATAAAACTTTGAAAATAAGACAAAGTCATTAAAAACCTCATAAAAATAGTGGGAGGCCTTGTGCTTCCACAAGGCCTGGTACCATAAGGTCACTGGGTCGAATTCCCAGTTTACCTTCTTGAACAGAGACAATTTTGGAAACTGATAGCAATGCGCTATTGCAAAAACCAAGTAGGATGACATACAAAATTTCTTCTTCTATTTGAAGCTTGACAATTGAGAACAGATTTCATGGGAAATTAGCTTCCCCCAATAAAAAATGGCTTGTTCCTTGATTGTTAAAAACAAAATACAAATAACCATGCAGGAAATAGTTGTCGTGGATTCATGTCCCATTGTTCTTGTAAACAACCACGAAATTTCCCGGAATGGATTTCTAAATGAATTAACCTGCAAGTTTGTGATGTCTTCTAGAACTGCCATCAGGTCTTCCAGGAACTCAAGCAAGAGGTCCAACCCATTATTATGCTTTCTTAGGAACTACTTGGAGTCTTCTCCTCTAAACGCTAATGTTGGCTCCAACAATCTTAACATCTGGCGGAAGACCTGAGTTGACAAAGAAACATAAGAGTGGTCCCGCAGTGGAATAATTCTTTGGCCTGAAATATATTTATCGGTGCACCAAGAGCCCAACTCCTTACTGTCAAAAACTTCAAGGACACAGCCTGCATGAGCAATCCCAGAGGTCCAAATTATTTTGTTTTGGGAAGAAGGGGATGAGTAGTAAGAATATGCCCTGGACCACTGGAAGTTCTGGTCCTCGTGCCTGAAGATGTTCACTATATCTTCATAGAACTATTGTTGAGATGGTGCCATAAGTTTATGAGAACGTCTGTTTCCTCCAGACGATGCTTGAAATGAAAAGTTGGAGGGGCTAATATAACCCTCCACAAATGTTCGTTTAATGCGTGTGAATGGGAAATCTCCTCGAGGCTTTCGCTCATTAATGAAAATATCTATGGGTGTTGCATGATGAGCTGTTAGCAGTAAAGCTTACTTATTGCATACTTAGAAGTGCGAAGGTGGCGGGTACAACGAAGAGAAATTAAGAATTGGAGGTTTCGTGAACGCGCCAACCCGATGATGTGAGAACGACATTCCATGATGTTTGAAATTAACGCTTGGAAGGGATAATATAACCCTCCACAAATCTTGGTTTAATGTGTATTAATGGGAGATCTCCTCGATCCTTTCGCTCATCAATGACAATCTATACGGTTCCTACACGATGAGTTGTTAGCATTAAATCTTACTAATTGCATATTTAGAAATAAGACCTTGTATAAATATATATATGTTTTTATAAACAAGTGCGAAGGTGATGGAGATGGGGAAGAGAAAGTAAGGAATGGCCAAGTATGAAAAGCGGTCGGATGAGATTCAAAATAGGGTTACAGGGGATACTCAGGAGAGGTGAGTGTCCGACGGTCAAATTGTATGTCTCACATTTTTTGACTGCAAAACGCATAAAACAGAAGAGGGCATGATGGGGCAGTTTAGTGGCCATTTTGTATATTTTAGGAATTCCAGGAAAGTGGCTAAGTATGGAATAGGGAAATGGTCAATCATACTTGTTTTCATAATTAAGGATTGAAAATTTTGTGAATTGGCCAATCCAACGACGTGCGAATGACTTTCCACGATGTTTGAAATTAACAATTGGAAGGGATAATATAACCCTCTAGAAATCTTCGTTTAATGTGTATTAATGGGAGATATCCTCAAATCTTGGTTTATCATTAAACCTTGCTAATTGCATATTTAGAAACAAGACCTTATATATATATAATTATTTTTTATAAACAATCTTGTTTATTATAAATAAGACTCTTTTATATATACATAAGTATGAAAAGCAGTTGGACGGGTTTGAAAGTAGGGTTGCAAGGGATACAGAGGATAGGTGAGCGCCCGATAATCAAATTATATGTCTTTATAATATATAT